>OZ023320.1:5160142-5185142 GCA_964007375.1 Ophion obscuratus
TTAATTTTTATTTATAAATATCATTTATTACTGGGTCCTCTATCACTATTAATTTGTTTCATTTTTATCGATTGTGATCAGGTACTTTATTATTATTTATTTATTTCATTATTATCCTTCAAAGGATCACTCAAACCCTCAATAGGGTTTGAGTGATCTTCCTACCATAAATCTTTTTCAAACTTTCTAAATCTCAATCGTGAAAATTTTTATTTTTTTTACCAATTGGGATTTTTTTACGATTTTAGTGAATCATTTTTGGCCAGAAAATGTATTGTTTTTCAAATCTTCCATCTGTACACGGTCCTTCCCCCTTAATCTATTCCCCACCATATTCCACTTTATATCCTCTTAATATTTATATTACATATAAAATGTAATTTCCTGGCATAAAATTACAAGTCCGAATATATAATCATGTACGGTCGTGTATGCCCAGACCGTACTTTTTCGTGCGTTTTCGGCTCGGCTTTATTTGGTCTTGTCTCTCATTTTCACGTCGCGTTACTCACTCGCCAAGGCGAAATAATTTTCCAAGTGCAATTAGAAGCATTCAGCCGTATATGTATCCACGAGAAAGGCGGGGAAAGGGTCGTCCTGAGAGAATTTTCGTCCAGGCCCTCGGAGGGGCGGGTGGGGGGCGAGCAAAGGGATGTGCCGTTTTTTTTTCGTCGATTTTTGCGGGATGCACAGCGAGAGGTATTAATCACGCCCGACTTTCCTCGCTTCTTTCCGAACTTCCCGCTAGACCCGTACCCGCCCTTGCTTGATTTCCACCCTCGCGTGTTTCCCTCTCGGTATTTTATCGCGAAAGGGGGAAATTAAGGGGGCAAAAAGACGAAGGGAAAACACGAACGAGCGTATTGTTTTCCTTGTGATTTTTCTGCGCTTCCATGCACATTCGCGTGGAAACTGTGATGTGGCGGTAAAAAAATGTCAAGTGCAGCGACATCGATGAAGAGTTTATTTGTTTGAGGCTTTTTCTTTTTTTTTTAAATTCCCTTCGCCATTTCGTATTTTTCTGTGATTATTATTTATGTTTTTCTCACTGAACACGAAATAATGATCTGGTGATCTTTATTTTTTTTCCATTCCTCCCCTACGTATAATAACAATTCACTAATTGTACTACAGCGGTGATTAATGATTATTATATTTATGCCGTATGAACGAGGCAAGCGTGGAATGAAAAGTTGAGCAGAACTCTGTGTTTAAAAAACTCCGTATTTTCGGTCGTTTATAACTCTAGAACTACTGAATCTAATGGGCATTCCGCTGCGTAATTACAATCATAATAAAGAAACGTAACGAAGATCATATTAAAAAAAAACAAACGGCCAAAAACGAGTGAACGCATATTTTAATTTGTATAAATGATCTTCGCAGTTTGTTATTATTTTCGATCAGCAATAGATATCAAAAATAAAAACTTACAACAAAAAACCAAATGAAATAATTAACAAAAAATTACGAATAACGAGGTGTTCTTTGTCTATAATTTTTGAGTTTATAGAAAATTTCTTTATAGATCGTTTATATTTACTGTATCAATTGGAAGTAGAGGGTAGGAGGGGAGAGAAAGAGAGAGAGAGAGAGAGAGAGAGAGAGAGAGAGAGAGAGAGAGAGAGGAGTGAGAGATGATGATGATGATTTATTTATGCCTTCGTCTTGAATATACAGTTAACAATATAAAGTAAAATAAAAATATAAAGTTAACAATTGGAAGTTCCACGAAGAAATTAATAACGCTATATAAAACAAAAGTAACCTAATAATAATTCGATTAAGTAATAACAAAGGTAGAAAAAAATAACGTAAATAAATAATATGTAACGACATAACCACGATGGTAAATTATTCACTATCGACATCGCAGGAAAACTTTTCTAGAAAGAGAGAGAGAGATTTTAGTGGCTAAGAATACCACATAGTCAGGTAGGTAAATTCTTCCACTTTCCCATCAAATAACGAAAAAAGAAATATAAAATCGAGGGGATAGTTTTTCCCTCGATAGGATTTGAACCGAAAGCCGAGCGCACAGCTGGAAATGAATAAAACGCCGATTAGTAAAAACCTGTAAAAAGTTCGGATCTATCAATAATTCTAATATATAATAAAATGTAAAATAATTACATTAATAGAATAGTTATAATATACAGTATAATATATAATAATCTCAATAATACAATAATTGTCATACACAGTATAGTATCAAATAATTACAATGGTACAATAATTATGATATGCAATATAATGTAAAATATTTTATCGTGACGAGCCGAAGAAACGTCGTTTTTCGGAGTTTTAAAAATCTACCAAATTATTTATTTGGGATTTAAAAAAAAAGGTATGTTATTCACCGTACATTGAACTTGTTTTGTGTAATTCTTTATACAAAAAAAGTTAAAAGTTAACAACGGCATTGAGGTGCAACAGAGCCTCTGCAGAAATAGTGGTCCAAGGGTCGGATCGATAACTTGAAAATGGTCGGTCTGAAATATGAAAATGTTTTATATTCTGCATAAATGTAGGTCTATTTGTACCTAGATGTCTTTCAAAATAAAATAATAAATGAATAAACGACGGTTGTTTAAAGAAAGTGCAATTTTAGCGAAATTTTTACTTTTATTCGGGGGCTTGAAAATACTAAATTAAAAAATAAAAATGGCTGCGTACAACAATAGCTACTGCAATTAAAAAATGTTGTTTTTTTTTAAATTAAAAATCGGACCATTACAGCTAGAGTTCCGGTTCCGGTCGGTTCGAGAAAAGTAATTTCGAAAAAAACGCGATTGAAAGTTTTGATATAGGATGAACATTTTTTCACATATTGAACATTGTTGACATATTCTTGAACTTGAACATTTTTTCACATATTCTTGAATACGTATATTTTGATAAAAAGCAAAAAAAAACTATTTTTTTAGCCGTCACAGTGTTGCCTCATTCGACTAACGACGGTCTCTCCGCAGACCGCAAAAGTGCAAAAAACGTTTCCACCCTTTTTGTGGACCTTTGCAGACTTCCGGAAGTGCAGGGAGGAAACCTTTTTCCTGGACATTTTTCACACATTTATTTTCCAACCTCAATTGTCTTGAGCCTCGACGAGGCGAGCCCTCGTCGTTCGTCTCGTCGCTCGAATTACTTTTCGTTTTAATTACGCAGTTTTTTTGCTCTTTTTCTTTCTCGCCTAATAATCCTTTTTCTTTTTCACAGTCGCGTATACACGTTGCGTATTCTCGGCGGTGGCGAAGAGGGGGGAGGGGTGATGCTCGTGTAAGCGCCGGTGTGCATGGAAATGCGAGGAATGCGGACCGTTCAGTGCAATTTCTCTCATCGTGATGGGCAAACACGAAAAGCGACCTAACTCGAAAAGCAATGAAGGGTCGACGAAGCGACACAGCGATGAGGGCAATAAGGGCGAGGGGAGGAGATTCTTGGGAAAAGACCAAGAGAGAGAGCGAGAGAGAGAGAGAGAGAGAGAGAGAGAGGGAGAGAGAGAGAGGAAAAGGGCAAGGGCGATGAAAAATTCCAGGCTATCTAACGAGACCACGAGAGCCGCAACACCTTGTCCACTACCTGACACTGAAACATTTTAAATTTCCTTCGGAAAAACATTTTCCAAATTCGCCGAGAGTCCATCGAAATCCGACCCCTCCATTGCAAAAGCCACGAAATTCCGCGAGAAAAATATTCCGCGACAACGAGGATAATACACTAGGACTAGGAATTTCTGGTCAGTGATTCTTCAACGACTTTACCAAAACTACTAACAACGCACCACTTCCAGCTTCAATATATGTAAAGATATAGATTTACCGATTTAACGATAAAGCATTCCAGGTTATTTGTACATTTTTATTAATTACTTCGTTCGGTCTTTTGTTAAAGGTTTTTTTCCTTTTCGAATATATATATATATATATATATATCGAATATATATCGAATATATATATATTCGATATATAAGTTCGAATATATATATATATATATATATATATATATATATATATATATATATATATATATATAAATCATGTGTGATTTTTTCATAATCATAAATCGTTTTCGCAGTAAAAAAAAATATTTCCCACAAGCAATATATGGCTTCACAGTTTTTTCCTTTTCTAATATATATATATATATATATATATATATATATATATATATATATATATCAGAAAAGGAAAAAACTTTCCTTTTAAGCAACATATTGCTTGTGGGAAATATTTTTTTTACTGCGAAAACGATTTATGATTATGAAAAAATTACACATGATTTATGATTATTCGTCAATTTTGGTTTTGTTGTTCGTTTGTTAATTATTTTAATCGTTTGTGCTCCTTTATTTTTCTAATATAATATTTGTTATGCTTCTTTATTGTGGTTGTAATTAACTACATAGCGTAATGCTTATTAACCGAAACCCTATTTCAAACTACAAGCTGGGCTTCTGTGAAAGATTCATCAAAATCGATTCAGAAGTTCTCGAATTATAAACTAACAAACATATATATATGTACATATACACATATATACATATATTTATACACACACATACATTATAATTATTATTTCATTAATTTTAGCGTATATATATATGCTGAAATTAATTAAATAATAATTATAATGTATATATATTTATTATAAAAAGTGTAAATATATACTCACATAGGGACATGTATGTAAATGTATGTAAATCAATAATAATAGAAATCATTGAAATATTATGCTATTACTATTATTATAGCGGTGATTATCATAATATAATGATAATCATAATTAATAGTTCGCCTGTTAAGGGGTTAGACTACTGTGACGACCCATAAGTCAGGATTATTAAAAAAAACATAATTTTGAAGTAGGTTAGATGATCGAAAAATCGTTTGGACATTCATTAGTACGTATTGTACATTAACAAAGGTCTGTATCGAATTCTGTAAAAAATCCTAATAATTGAAGAAGTTAAAAATTATAAAAATGGTGGTTTCATTATTTTTCATATAGGAACCCTTATAATTGCGGAATTATAAATTGCGTATTTATATATATATATAAAATCAAAATTAAGGAGGGGATATAAACTGGAGTATGGAGTATGTATCAAGGGGGGAGAACCCTGTACAAATGGAAGTTAAAAAACATATATATATATATATATATATATATATATATATATAATCATAATTATTATAAAAAATAATTTCATAAAAGTATAAAAATAGTAGTTTCATAAATAATAATATTTTTCACTTAAAATTTATACTCTTTTACTTCATAAATAAGATGAAGTATAAGAGCATTTTAATAATACTAATATTATATATTTATGATTTCTATTATTGTTATATTTTTATACTTTAATATATTTCCATAGGTATGTATTTATTTTTCACTTATTATCATAATGCACAAACATTACTACCATCATTATTATCATTATTTATGTATATATATACTTTTATGTATATAACTATATTTATACCTTGTTTCCTTCTATGATTAATTTTGTTCACGCATTCGCCAATGAAAAATAATATTAAAAAAAAAAACTATAGTACTACTCAAATATATTTTGTTACATCGCAATACACAAAAATGTCCCGGATAAAAAAAATCATATTCATTTTTCACGAAAATTCGCGCCGAAGAAGCATTCGCACTAAAACATTTGATTTATTGCCGAATGGAAGTCTCTGCACCAACGAGGCTTCGAGTCGCGAAGGGGTCCCCGCGAGCACTTCCTTCGCAATCTTCCGTGTATAATCGAAACAACGATGAACTACGAAGGATGCCATTAAACATGCTGATGGCCATTATATAGCCGCGAAAGCTTCGGGCGCTAACTTCGCTATAACAGGCGCCCTCCAAGTTGCGCGCTTTAATGCACACGCGGAAGAGCGACGATGAGTTTTCGCGAGCACTTCCGTTCCACTGCTCGAGAGAGAGAGACTGCGCGATGCATAATACAGTAAACGTAAAATCATCGAAAATTCAAGCCGAACGTTTCTCACTCGCGTTCTGAATAATAAATGACTTTTTGAAAATTTTAGCAACTTTGAATAGTTTTGCAATTATGCTGATTTATTCATGCGTGTAGGTGAGTGTAGAGGCGAGCAATCGAATGAAGCGCTTGATGTTTGATGTTTACGTAACATATACAAATAAGGGTAGAAAATTAATATGTGAAAATAGGGAATAACGATTTGGTGTGTAAATAAAGGAATAATATTCATATGAAAATATTTGCAAATATAAAATAATAATGTCATATTGTATTATTGGAATAATAAAATAATATTAAGTGCGGGGTAAAGTATTTAAATGGTTTTTTTTTTTCATTTTTTTTTAATTTTTTAAATGAATGCATAATATATCAAGAATGTTGTGTTAAAATTTCAAGTCGATCGGAGTAAAATTGACGAAGTTATGAGTATTTGAGCGTCTATTGCTCCATGCCGTTCTCTTCTCTTCTGCGGTTTTCAAACCGTTTTTCTGAGACTTGTCATATTTGAAGTCCGTGTGCACGATAACTCAAAATCTACCGGACCAATCGCTTTGAAATTTTGCACAGTACTTCTTCACATAATTCACCAGGTATTGTCGAGAGCTTTTTTGTTTTTTTTCAATAATTACTAATTTTTCAACAACAAATTAGCCAATTTTTTTTAGCGAAAATCGGGTTTTTGGCTCCCAAGTGCTACGAAAAATCGAAAAATCGAAAAAATGAATCCTCCCGTCATTACCTCGAGAAACATCTCCTTTAACAAATGCATTTTGATTTTTTTGTTTCAATTGATTCTGTTGCGAGTTATGGTGCACACCGCAAACCAACTTTTTTTCGAGGCGCCTCCGGGGTTTAATTTTCACTCGCTCAATTTTGAATATTTTGCAATGCAAATTTAGGAGAATGTTGTTCAAATGTTACTTTATTATATGTAAATTTTTCAATAAACGAACACTATTCGTTACGCCAAAAAAAAATCTTAAAAACATGCCGTTTTTTCGCCGAATTAACTTTACCCCGCCGTTAACATGTAAACATTAAAAATAATACTGTAGATTATCAATATATGTATAATATGTGGAATATGATAAATAGTGATAATAAAACATCCATGCATAAAAAAGCAAAGATAATAATATAGAATTAATAATAAAACAACAATAACGCAGATGAATATCGAAAATAACAATAAAATATCGATAATTGTAAAGGGAGGAAGTGTACTCATGTAAACACCCTCAAAAGGGCATACTCGAATAAGGGAGCTTTCCAGTGTGACAGCCCGAAAAATCGCTGTTTTTCGCGATTTTTTTTTTAAAGAAAAAATAATCTAATCGGTCTGGTTTTTTTGTATATTAATTGGGTATTGAAGAATACAAAACAATTTTTTAAAGATCGATTTATTTATTAATTAATATCTATAAAAATGATGAAACAATTGTTGCAGAAAATGCACTTGGATGTGGTGTCCACGTTGGGGGTCACAATTTTGATCTGAAACAAAAAACACAAAAAGATTATTGATCGGTATATAATTGGCTTTCGTGCTATGGAGGCTTTTTTTTGTTTTTTTTTGCAAAAATGGCGCCGGTTTTAACAAAAAGTATCGATTTTAGCATTTTTTTGGCAGTTTTTTTTACAAAAAAATAGGAAGATGTCAAAAAAAAAAAAAAGCTTCCATAGCACGATAAACAATGACGTTAAGAATATTGTGTAAAAAATTCAACTCGATAGCTTTAAAACTCTGCCCTCCAAGTTGGACACCGATTTGAAAAATGCTGTTTCGAGAAAAACGCGTTCAAAGTTTCAAGTGAGGACATTTTAGGTAAATCGTTTACTTACGGTCAATCAGCGATGCCAGGTCCATACAATATCCCTTCTGCTTCTTCGAAAAGATCGTGCATCGGCAAATCGATTTTTTGAAAATTTCACACTGGAAAGCTCCCATAAATACTACTATACTACTAAACATAAAATATCGATATATAAATACCAAAAGTAATAATACAACACCAAGAATACAATGTTAAATTGTTTTTAATATATTCAAATAATTAAAAACAATTCAACAATATGAATATATGAATAGTAAAAATAAAAAATGTAAAATTAATAACAAAACATTAATATCTCAATATAAAAATTTAACATCAAAATTTAAAAAAATATATTGTAATAATATAAAAATATCATAGAGTATTATAATAATAGGATTTTTTTTTAACTGCGTTCATCCAAAGGCGTGCGCAGGCCAAACACAAGTACAGCTTTGAAAAAAATCACCTCCTGCTTGTCTCTTTCTTTGCCCTTTTTCGCCTCCCCCGCCCGATCACGCACCGTTCATTTTCAAAATTCACGGCTACATCGCGCTATTGCAAATTAAAAGGAGCTATCAAAATACTGGAATTCCACGAGCAAATGCTCCACTCAACGAGAAATGCAGTGGATGTTCCGTGCGCGCCGAGCAAATTACAAAACATCCAGTGCTGTCTTTCGGAGCCCCTCGACTTGCGCTTAAATTTTTAATACTCAGCTTTCCTCGGCGGGAAGAAATTGAGTCAATTGCCTACGCGTAATTGATTGGTGCGAGCTACTGAGATAAAATCATTTTTTTTTATATGAAAATTATTTTTATCATGGATAAAAATAAAAAGTGTTTGTTTTGTTTATATAGATTTATATAGATAGATAAATAGCGAGAGAGAGAGAGAGAGAGAGAGAGAGAGAGAGAGAGAGAGAGAGAGAGAAAGACCACTGGGGAGCATCGGTGAAACTTTGCAATAAAGTTCAACTGAAGACTGTCTGAACGTGAGGGTAAAGCTCTTGCCGGCTTTAAAATTATGGGGAGCAAGGGAAAAGAGATGAAGTGTGTGCGACCGCACAGGAACCTTGGGGATAAACCTCTCACTCCCAAGAAGAAGATTCAGTTCCATTTTCACTTGTGTCCACTGCAGTGATCTCATATATAAACACATATATATATGTATATATACAGGGTGTCCCAGAAATGAATGCATTCCCTGGAATTGGTGAGTTGGGGGTGAAATTCTGAGTCGATTGATATAAGCATGTATGGGTCTTACATCAACGCCTGAATTATTATTGATTTTTAAAGGCGGGCCAATTAGGAGCGCCCGCCTTTAAAAATGAATAATAATTCAGAGGTTGTTCTGAGACCCACACATGCTTATATCAATCGACTCAGATTTTCACCCCCCAACTCCCCATTCCAGGAAACACATTCAGTTCTGTGACACCCTATATATATATATATATATATATATATATATATATATATGTATATATATTAGACTGATTCAAAAAAAAATTTCCTTCTGGATTCTCGTGCTATTGTTGGGCACTGATAAAACAAAATTTCTCTAAAAAGATGGGCGCGGTCACTCAATTTTTAGAGGTGGCTATCTCGACTTTTTTGTATTTGAATTTTTTTAACGAACGTATTGCATTTAAGCATAGTCATGGCTTCGGATTACGGATAAAAATCACATCCAGCAGCTTTTTCGTAACAAAAATAAACTCTAACAATTTGAAAAGGGTGCAATATTCACAATTCAAATCCAGGTAGATCAATAATGGCGTCTATACTACTCTCGTTATTCATGTAGATTTATTTATACGCATTAACATTTTGCACTTTTTACGAAAAATTAAATTATAAGCTTTTATTCATAAATCGTATATTTACATTTTCAAAATGCTACGCTTATATTATCTTCAAACTCATTTACATTTCTTCCCAGCCATTCTCAAGTTCGTTAACATTTTGGGCAGCAAGAAAATGTGCAACGTTGAACAGTTTGTCCAAATCTCTCTTAAATTTACGCTCCTTCGATATTTGTGACGGCAAATTCTTTTTAACTCGATTTTTTAAAAGTTGTTTCCAGACTAGATGGAGTTTTATTGATTTCAAGATTGCGTTATTCAATCGACGCGTTGGAATTTCAGCACATTTCCATTGTTCGAAAATTTCTTTCATCGTTTCGTGTGCACTTCGACGTATGGTCAGTTTTTCTCTGTTATGTTTGTAAAAGAACAAACTCAAAACTTTTCCGATTTTTATCCGTAATCCGAAGCCATGACTGTGTTTAAATGCAATACGTTCGTTAAAAAAAATTCAAATACAAAAAAGTCGAGATAGCCACCTCTAAAAATTGAGTGACCGCGCCCATCTTTTTAGAGAAATTTTGTTTTATCAGTGCCCAACAATAGCACGAGAATCCAGAAAAAATTTTTTTTCTTGAATCAGTCTAATATATATATATATATATATATTTATTTATGGATGTATGTACGTATGTACGCATACCTGTATGTATATATATACATGAGAAAGGGATATTTTGAACACCGTAGATCTACGTAACGTTGGTTATAGGACGGTCTTCGAAATAACCTTTCCTTACGTACATGTATCTATAGGAGCACGTATAACAAACGACGCGCACCGTTTCCGTGTTCGCCGGATGCAATTCGAAGGAATGATTCTCCGGCACAAATATAAAAACGAACGGTCTGTACGAGACTGAGAATCGGGTAAAGTGAGATAGCGCCATCTGTAAGATTGAGCATAGAGTTCATATTACATGTACAGGGTGTCTCGTAAATACCAGGTTATGCTTAAGGAGCTGCTAGATTGGATGATAACCTACTGGAATATCGAAAATTGCCCTGAGTAAAAATTCCCACCGTTTATAGATTTTGGGAAATTTGTTAAAAACAATTGTCAGATTCCTTAGGTTGCATGATCTTCTTGCTGCGTTTTCGACAAATGAACTATTTTTATCAAAATATTCGCGAATAGTTGCTTCCTCGGAGGGACGTCTTAGAGCTCGTGGCTGAAAGTGAGAGCAATATTCGTGATTTTTTTCTCGATAAACGTACGCAGGTTTTAAAATCTTATTTTTTTACATGAAAGAGCATGGTTTTTGGTATCTTTTGCGATTTTTGCATAGAAAAATATTGATCGATGTGGTAGATGTGGCAGGCCGCTACTGCTCGTAAACAAATCATCCAAAATAATACAAACAAATTTATTATTTTGTTTTCGCACGCATTTAGTTTTCGCGCGAAATCATCTCGTGCTTGAACGAAGGATTTACTATTAAAATGTTGATTTAAAAAAAAAAGGCCGCTGTCCAAAGTGAAATTATCGATTTTCGGTGAAAAAAAACCCTCGATTTTCGTTAACAAAAAAATCTCTGCATCGAGAAAAAAATTCCTTCGTTAAAGCACTGCTTTTTTGATATGTAAAAGGAGCGCGTAAAATCTAAAGTTTAACAGTGCAGTGATTTTTGAGATGTTGTGGTCACCGATCTTGAAAAAGTCATTTTGAAAAAAAAACCCCGATCAAAGTTCGCCTGTAAACGCCCCCAACTTCCTCAATTTTAAACGTATCGACTCGAAATTATCATAGAACATTTTCGAAATGTTATGTTTTGAGAATCCGTCGAAAACCAAAAATTGGTTTTTTTTTTATTTTAGCTAGGCGTAGGTCTTAAGGCCTCAGGCCACTCTAAAGGTCGAAAAAATAGGCTTTGTGGGGATTTTTTTTCAGAAAAACTACAAAATCAATCGAGATTCCAAAAAAGGGTGTTCATCATACATATCACTGACTGCATACAATAATTTTTTTGAACCGATCAATTTCAAACTGTCGGCTGTGCAGCGTTTATCGCGAAGCTGCATTTTTTAAGTTGGCCGGAAACATCACTCACAAGGAACATCCCTCATGTGACACCCTTCGATTTTGTTGAAATTTGGATATGTTATAAAGCACTGAAAAGTAAGCGATACGTATTTTTTTCATAGGCGGAAAAACGGTTTTAAGGGGTGAAACCACCCCTTAATATAGGGGTGGTTCACCCCTTAATATAGGGGTGGTTCACCCCTTAATTTTTTTGAAATGTCACTATAGTGGATTTTTCATTGCTTCGGATTAGAAGAATTTTCGTTTTTGTTTCATTAAAATCGGTGGACTCCTTGTGTGTGAAACTGCTATATTACCCCTAGAGATACCTTTTTTCGAGGGGTGGTTTCACCCCTTAAAACCGTTTTTCCGGCGATAAAAAAAATACGTATCGCTTACTTTTCGGTGCTTTACAACATATCCAAATTTGAACAAAATCGAAGGGTGTCACCTGAGGGATTTTCCTTGTCAGACAATTTTCAACCGATTCACTTGATATGTTGAATATATCTTGAAAAATATATTATCTATGGAAGTACGTAGGATTTTTTTCTTTATATGGCACAGTTCATTTGTTATTAACAATTATCTGACGATTTTTTAGGCAAATTTTTGGAATGTGAAAAATTTCATCGGATAATTGTTAATAATAAAAGAACTGTGCAATATAAAAAAAAATCCTACGTACTTCCAGAGACAATGTATTTTTCAAGATATATTCAACATTTCAAGTGAATCGGTTGAAAATTGTTTATGCTTTCGGCCAACTTAAAAAATGCAGTTTTGAGACAAACGCTGCACCGCCGCCATATTGAAATTAATCTAGAGTGGACTAACCCCTTAAGTAAACGACTGTTGAGAGACATTTTTAGGACGCCTCGAACATTTTAAGAACCATTTTGTATGAAATAGGGAAAATTAAAAATAGGGAAAATTCAAGACTATTTTGATACCAAAAAGTATTACAAAAAAGCTAGTTTGTGAAAAACTCAGCACACGGGCCATACCAAAACTGTTCGAAAATTGAAAATTGTCAAAAAATTTAAAAAAACGGTGAAATTTTTCCTCAGCGCGAAATTTGACACAATCCAGCACCCCCTCAAATATGACGTGCTCTCAACGGGACACCCTGTACACATACCCATGCACTCGGTGCATTCGGAGTCTCTCTTTATCGCGCATTCGTAAGTGAGCGCGTAAAAATACGGAGCGCCCAGTCTTTGTCATTCCGATCGAATTTCCACTTATTGCTCCGACCCGTGCGTCAATAACTTCAAAATGTCCCAGGCGAATTTTCGTACCAGCGAACCTCTCAATTGGCAGCGCGAGCAAGAAAAGTCGCGTCTCGCCAACTGAAACGCCAACGCGGACAAGCCCTTCGTGTGTTTTATACTTTTTCGAAAATACGAGACTGTTGCCGGGATCAGGTGATATTTTATTAAAAACACACTCGGATTGATGAAAAATAACTAGATTAGGTATTTATTAAAACGGAGTAAAAATGTTACACATGGCGCTCGAACGGTTCTTCTTCGAGAGAGACGGAAGTAGGGAACAAACGTGGGAGAAAGAAAAAGACGCTCGCGAGAGGGCGATTTCTCACGCATGCTCACATACACGGCAGCCATTGCCAAGCGCGGTGATTCAAAACTCCCAATGAGAATACAGTATTGATTTAACACTCTTTTCAACAGAGACTCGCCGTATAAAGTTGAGCACAATAAAATGGAACTTCTATCTTGTGGTCAACGGCCCTCAACTCACACACACGTAACCACCCAAACTATAAACCCAGAATTAAATCCTCCTACACGTGAACGAAACATCGCGCACCAATTCATCGCGCATGTGCGGAACGAATGTAACGCTGCAACACTTTTCTGCTATCTCATTTTTACGCGGGCAGCCAGAAATAATAATTCGTGGCACGTTTCGCGGACTCTCGGTGCTTGTTGGAAAGCCACGGACTGTATTACGATCAACTCTGTGCATGGTCCGGCATATCCAGAATTCCAGAATTACGCGGTCAATGGAAAATTAGTTTTGGTCCTCGAAATATTGGGGTGCATACAAATATATATATATATATATATATATATATATATATATATATATACAGGGTGTGCCTCTGCTACCCGAAATAACTCGGTAATAATCGACGTCACAAAAAAAAAGTTGTACAGCGTGGAGGGGGTCATCAAATGCGACCAGTTTTTTTTTTTTAATGGAGGCGCTGACGTCCAGTGAAGGTCAACATTTTTTTCAACCATCTTGTGGAGCACCTCAAGCCGCATAAAAAAAATTAGGGAGTCAAAGTCGTTCAAGGTCATTCAAGGTCAGCATAGATTATACAAATCTAAATATTTTGGATCACTACCAAATATTTGGTAGTGATCCGAGATATTTGGATTTGTGTTTCATTTTAATAGGTGGCCTTGAATGACCTTGAACGGCTGGCGCCCGAATGTTTTTTTTTTTCAATTTTTTTTTAATCGTGATTTTTTTCCAAATCAACAATGTGCTTTATTGACTCTTTATCGCAAATCCAGCGCCACACAACTTAAGGAGGTTGGAGCGATTCAGTTCAGTCAAATGATGGTTTATTCGTTTTTTTTTTTCAATGAACCTCAAAAAAATGCATACGAGGTACAGTTTTATTCTATATATGCTAATTTTTTTAAATATATAATTAAAGGGCAAAATTATGCATTTTAACATTTTTGTTACGTAAAGCAGAAAAACTTTTGTGTTACTACCAACTTGAAAAAGCATTACATTATCGATGATTATTATGAAAAAACTACGATAAAGAATGTTTTATACAATTCACAATGAAATTTTGAGTAATTCATAATTAGGCCTATTCATATTTACGTCATGAGATTATTGGCCCATGGTTTACGATGGGCAAGATGAGGATTTTTTTTTTCCTCAATGTTCACAAACGTTCAGTTTGCGTTGATCCGTTGTTAGAAATGGTTTATCTTGGTGCTAAATAACAATAAAAATTACATAACCTTTAGTGTGAAAGTCTTGCCCATCTAACCGCACGTTAAATTACATACATTAAACTATGTTTTATCTCTGGTGTTTGGTGGTGAAAAAAGTTCAAAAAATTCGTAAAGACTCAGTATATTGTATGTGTTGTATTTTTTATTAAATTTGTATTTTTTATTTTTTATGTAACATGTATTTTTTATTAAATTTAACCTTGGATTGTGGCTAACGCTCCAACCTCCTTTTAAAACCTCCGGACTTGCTTTTTAACGTAAAAAAATAGTCAATCAAGTTTTTTATCTCCTCTATGCGAGTTCTTCATCGAAGAAAGATTCTGCGAGTTCCACCGAAAATACTTAGCAAAAAAATATATAAAAAATATTGGTTAATTAAAAACAAAAATGTAAACAAATTTGATTTATTTTATTCTTTTTTATTCTTCAAGACCCCATAATTCCCAGGAGCCTTTCCACTCAACAAAGTTCCGACCAAAAATAATGAAAAAAAATTCTGGAAAAATTCTAGCCACTCCAGTGTGAACCCGTGCAACTTTTTCCCCTCTTGACATTTCCTCTGGATCCCTATAGTTCTTCGATGACGCCTTTTTTTTTAAACATGTCTTTTTATCTAAAAAATGCAATACCGCGAAATGCAGTAATGCAAAAAAAAAGTACGAGACTTTCTTAAAAACTAAAATGTCGGTTTTGATATCCTTTTTATGTTTGCCATGAAAAAACAGAGGAATTTTTTATACAAACTTCGCAGTTAATTTCTGACGTCTAAAAAAATAGTGGAAAAATGGCCACATTCAAAATTGCGTACCAGGGCGGAAAAAAATTGTAGAAAATTCTCTAAAAAAGCAGGATAAAAGTAAATTTGTTCTCTTTAAAAATTTAAATTTAAATTTTTTAGTCCGCTATCTAATTTTAGTGCGGTCAGAACTTTCGACTAGTGTACCCAAACTTTTGGTCGATTAGTGTACCCAAACTTTTGATATCCTTTTTATGTTTGCCATGAAAAAACAGAGGAATTTTTTATACAAACTTCGCAATTAATTTCTGACCCCCAAAAAATAGTGGAAAAATGGCCACATTCAAAAGTGCGTACCAGGGCGAAAAAAATTGTAGAAAATTCTCTAAAAAAGCAATATAAAAGTAAATTTGTTCTCTTTAAAACTTTAAATTTAAATTTTTTAGTCCGCTCTATAAAAATTTTAGTGCGGTCAGAACTTTCGACTAGTGTATCCAAACTTTTGGTCGGCAGTGTATATGCATACGCACACACACACACACACACACACACACACACACACACACACACACACACACACACACACACACACACACACACACACACACACCCGCGCATACATACATATATTTATATGACTGAATAAAATGTATAATGAACGCACAATAAATCTACACACGTATGAATGATAACGGGTTTGCATAAACTTGGTTCCAAAACCCCGGTCGATTTTAAATACTTTTTTCATTTGCCGTTTTTCTTTTCAATTTTCTCTTTTCAATATTTTTTTCGCAATCAATACATAGTCTTGTCAAATTTGAGTATTTTTTTACTCAAAAATGTCGACAAACATTATAGTTATTATTATTCAAAGAAAGCACCGCCGTTTGTTGCATGACCAATCGGTATAGGTCCATCCGGCAACTAGGCACCTACGAAACTTTATGAAAATTTCACTGCAAACCAATCACTTATAAAATCCAAATGTCATATCTGATCGTAAACGTTGCTATCGGAAATTGTGAGTCGTCTCGTTGAACGTTATCCAATCGCGAATCTTTCCTACGAGTCAAACGTTTTGCTTGAAAACCAGTGGATGACTGCTCGTTTTCGCGATTGCAAGTGCACGATCGAACGAGGGCAATCTTTCATAAATCTTCGTGCTCCATTGACACTCGGTCGTAGGATATGGCCATGTGTAAAAGCTTTCCATCGAATTTCCTGCCGCCTCGAATACTCCTCCGCGCGTACCCTGATCCCATTTTCTTAAACGAATGTGCACTTGTTTTTTTTTCTCCTATCTGCGTTTTTTTTTTGTACTCCATGATCGCGCAAATAAAAGAGCCATTTCATCTGATAAATATCACCTGAAAACTTCCTCGGTGAGGAAACCTCAGACCCGTCGTGCACTGGCATGGGCACATTTTGCATATAAAACATATGCGTATATATGTATATATATATATATATATATTTTTAAATATATCGATGTATACATGTACAACATCCAGTTGTCTCGTTGGTGAGCACATTGGCTATTTCTGGCCAGACACGGGGCGTTTTTTCATATATATATATATACATATACACACACATATGTATGTTTGTATGTATATATGTATGAATGCACCCCGCATATCCCGGAGAATAAACGTGATGAGTTATGGTTTCTCGCTCCGTCCAGCAATGGACTGTACACACGTAACAAAATAAACGACGCCAGGATGGCGAGTGTATAAAGGGTGTCCTCGAATAATCCGACAAGAATAAAAATGCGCTGAAACTAAAAAAAAAACAGGTTTAGTGTTATGGAACGTCGGAAGGAATATTCGAGTGAAGGAGAAAGACGGAGAAGGCCATCTAGTGATTTTCTAAAATTTCTTAGGGAAAAAAAGACAATTCGCGTACGTGATATAGTAACTTTTGGAAACTTCGCTTGGCTCATTTTGGGGAGCTCACAGGCATCTAGTTACTTTTGAGTAAGTACACCAAGTGGGAAAGTTGCGCGTCAGACGGTGAATGTTACCGGATAGGGAGCGAGAGTCGTGCTTGTGTTTGATTGGAAAGTTGCGAGATTAAGCGTGAGTATTGTTAGAGTTGCTAAATAGTTACTAGGATGAGTTACTAGAAAGTTGCTAAACAGGTTACCAGAAAAGGTTTCTAGATAGTGACTAGGTAGAGTTACGAGAAAGTTACTAAAACGGGTTTTTAGATAGTTACTAGGACGAATTGCTAGAAAGTTACTAAAAAGGGTTACCAGAAAGGGTTTCTAGATAGTTACTAGGTAGAGTTACTAGAAAGTTACTTAACAGGGGTTACCAGAAAGGGGTTCTAGATGGTTGCTAGGAAGGGTTACTAGAAAGTTACTAAAAAATTATGAGAAATAGTTACTGAAGAGAAATACCAAAAGGTTACTAGAAAGTTACTGCAAAAGGTTGTGAGGAAGTTACTAGAAAGGATTACCAGAAAATTACTGAATACAGTAAGAAAATTGCGGGTGAGTTAACAGAAACGCACTAAATGAATTTATAAAATGCACATGAGTTATCGGATCAATTAAAAAAAAAATCCAGGTGTCACTAGAATGTAACTAGATGCATTATGAGCATTACGCCCGAGTTAACAGAGAGTCACTGGATAATTTACGAAAGTTAGCCACGTGTCCCTAGAAAAATACTAGATACAGTACGTCAATTACGCCCGAGTCAACGGAAAGTCACTATATAAATTACGAACCTTGCCCGAGTTAGCAGAGAGTCACTAGATAAATTACGAAAGTTAGCCGCGTGTCCCTAGAAAGTTACTAGATACAGTACGTCAATTACGCCCGAGTTAGCGGAAAGTCACTATATAAATTACGAAACTTTCCCGAGTGTCACTAGAACGTCACTAGATACATTATGAGCATCACGCCCGAGTTAACAGAGAGTCACTAGATAAATTACGAAAGTTAGCCGCGTGTCCCTAGAAAGTTACTAGATACAGTACGTCGATTACGCCCGAGTTAGCGGAAAGTCACTATACGTATTACGAAACTTACCCGAATGTCTCTAGAAAGTTTCGAGAACGTTACTAAATACACCACGCTAATTGCGCCCGAGTCGACAAAAAGTCACGAGATGCATTAAAAAAATGCAATTGGGTTGCTGAATAAGAAGTGATAATTGGTAATCAAAAAAAAATAATAATCGGTTCGATTATTTTTTAAAAACCTGATTTTCCGTCCTTCCAAGGGTGTTTGTCCGAACTCCTTTCTTTCTGAATTTTACTTGAGTTTGTCGTTTCCTCAATGGATTCCGAGGCACCCACCCTGTGTACCGTTATTTACGGGGGTGGCGCTGTTACCATGGAAGCTACCGCGATGATGCTGAACGACCGTGACACGTATATCCCTCCCTGCATCTACATATATCGTCGAGTTGGCCGGGGTTGGAGAGAGATACAGTTAGAGAGAGAGGGTGGGGAAGAGAGAGAGAGAGAGAGAGAGAGAGAGAGAGAGACTACTTGCAAAAGCATTGTGCACAATTGTCTATATTCACGTTCGATGCACCGCTCTGCTCCATCCCGCTTCGGCTGGACTTCTCGGAGACTCTCGTATTTTCCCCATGCGCTATATCCATTTGGTAAATCCAGCCAACTCGGGACCAGCTCTCTCTCTCTCTCTCTCTCTCTCTCTCTCTCGACATTTTTCCACTCTTTTTCTTCTCCTAACTCGCATCCATCTTTTTTGAGAGATTGAATAATGAAAAACGGGAATAATGAAAGCACGAAGAGAGAAGCAGCAAACGCGACACCCCAGGCAGGGAAAAAAGTGACTTGCAGTCAGACCGAAAAACGTACGAAGGTAAAGGAGTCCGTACTGAAGCGCGGCCGAAAAATTGTCACAAATAATTGGCTCAGGCGATAGAGGTTGATCGCGTTTGATATGTTCTACATATGCGATGGTATTTTTTTTGACAGGAACAGAAGCGTAATTTATTTACGATATTAAGGAAGTTGGAACGTTTCATTTGAGTCAAATGACGGTTTATTCATTTTTTTTCCAATGAACCTCAAAAAATGCATACGAGGTATAGATTTATTCTATATATGCTAATTTTTTTAAATATATAATTAAAGGGCAAAATTATGCATTTAAACATTTTTATTACGTAAAGTAGAAAAACTTTTGTGTTACTACCAACTTGAAAAAGCCTAACATTATCGATGATTATTATGAAAAAAGTACGACAACGAATGTTTTATACAATTCACAATGAAATTTTGAGTAATTCATAATTATGCCTATTCATATTTACGTTAGGAGTTTATTGGCCCATGGTTTACGATGGGCAAGATGAGGATTTTTTTTTCCTCAATGTTCACAAAGGTTCAGTTTGCGTTAATCCGTTGTTATAAATGGTTTATCTTGGTGCTAAATAACAATAAAAATTACATAACCTTTAATGTGAAAGTCTTGCCCATCAAACCGCACGTTAAATTACATACATTTAAACTATGTTTTATCTCTGGTGTTTGGTGGTGAAAAAAGTTCAAAAAATTCGTAAAGACTCAGTATAGTGTAAACAATAACATGTATTTTTTATTAAATTTAACCTTGGATTGTGGCTAACGCTACAGCCTCCTCAAGGGCTTACACCTTGTTGAAATATTTTGAAAATATCGATATTTGGTTTTCGTCGGATTCTCAAAATATGACATTTCAAAAACGTTCTTTGAAAATTTTAAGTCGGTCCGTTGAAAATGAAGGGTGTTATGGGCGTTTATAGGTAGTTTCTGCAAACCGGCGAACTTTACACGCGTTTTTCGGAAAAGATCGGTGACCACGATATCTCGAAAATCACTCCACCTATCGACTTTAAATTTAACAAACTTCTTTTACCTATCAAAAACCAGTGCTTGATGGAAACAATTTTTTTTTGTTCGTTGCATAATTTTTTTTTTCAACGAAAATAGAGAATTTTATGTTTTCTTTATTTTCTTTATTTTAATTTTATATTTCATGTTTTCAAAAATCGATAATTTATTGAATTATTCGTCCGAGCGCTAGAAACTTTCATGCAAAAACTAAAGGCGTTTGATTTTCTTATTTCAAATGATTTGTTTCCGAGCAGCGGTCACCGCCAAGGACGTTTTAGAAACTGCGATCTGCACAAACCATTTTGGCATATGTACAATAATTTGTAAGTGAAAAAACGTTTCGGAACTTTATCCCTGGACTCGGAATAGCACTCAGTCAGTCAGTAATCACTTAGTTATTTTTTTCTTCGGTCTCTCTCTCTCTCTCTCTCTCTCTCTCTCTCAGTCTCTCTCTATCCCGCTCAATATTTGTCAGCTCGTCCAGAAGTCTAGGCAGTCCCTTTGATAAAATTCGAGCCCTTTGCTCACCAAACTTCGACGTGGGATGATGATCATTGACCGCACGCCCTCTATCGGCCAAAAGATCTTTGCCGAGGGTGACCGATCATTTTTTATGCCGACGGCAAAAAAAAGGGACGCCCTTGTTTCGTTTCTATTATACTATATCAACGATACAAACACAGACACACACACACACACATGTATGTATGTACACACGCATGATACACCCACAACCCGTATAGTGCAAGAATCCCAAAGCCCCTCGGGCAATGAATAAAGCCCTCATCTCTCAGCCCACCCAAAATCAGTGTTACATTCTTCGACGTCGTAACATATGCCATAAATAATTCAATATTGTTCCATCGCCGAGTATTTTTATCGCGAATCGCAAAGAATAATTGTCGCGCACGCGCAACGAATCGTTAAGGGGCTATACCGCTGGAAGAAAAGTACTTAAATGTTTTGGAAAATTAAGAATATATTTGGCTATATTTGACCTATATTACATAATTTTTTCATAGAAAAATATTGAGATCCAAGCGAGTTATGCGCTGCCTTCGAAAACTCCACTGCTGACATGATTCCGGCCGATTGAGTAGCTGAAACCGAAAAAGAAAAAAATGTCGTTAAACTGGAAGATATTTCCTGTACAATGGCGTAGGATTTTTGAAAAATATCAAAATCTAACAAAATGACGTAGTTATGAAAAAAAAGTATTTTTTCTTGCCTATAAAATGGTCGTTTTTTTTTCAATGCCAAATCGTCAATTTTCATCCAATCAAAAATATCCTACGTCATTGTAGAGTAAATATTTCAAGAGTACTCGGGTTAAATTTCAAGTCAATCGGCTCTTTGAATTACAATTTCAGCAAATTTGAAAAACCTCGTTTCGAGAAAGACGCGTTTAAGGGGCCAGTCCACTTTGGAGCCCCGAAAAAAAGGCTATTTTCGTGATTATTTTTTTGAGAATTTTATAAAAGATATGAATATAAAAGTTGTTGGGCTTGATAAAAAAAAAGTCTTGAAATACGTTTTGAAAAAAAATCATTTCATTTTTATTGATTTTTAAGTACAAAAACTATAGTTCAACGTAACGCCTCAAAAATAGGTGGGCTAGGTAGCTCCATCACAACTCGGCAACGGCTTGTCTAAAACAAAAAATCAAAGTCCATTAGATTCAATATGATACCAGCTACAAAATGACCCTCGGATATGAAGTATTATCAAAAAAAAAAAAATAATGGCAGATGAGACACGAAAAAGGTTAAAAAAACGCGTTTTTCGCAGTTTAAAAAAAAAGAGTAAAACATCGAAATTTTAAAACCATCGAGGGTCATCTTGTTGCGAATCATGTTTACAATATGTGGTTCAAATTTCAAGAGAATCGGTTTATTAGTTTTAGAGATACGATGGAGCTAGATTTGAAAACGTTGTTTCGAGAAAAACGCGTTTGAAGTTTATGCTATGAAAAACTCTCACCTAAACTCAATCGGCAATTCCTGCACCGTACAAAATCCCTTCTGATTGCTCATTATTGTCGATTTCTTCAAGTCTCGGTTGCTTTCAATTTTTTTAAATTTTCAAAGTGGACTGGCCCCTTAAAGATTTAACTGTCGATTTTTGCAAGATATAATGATATTGATATAAATGATAATGATATTCTTGAAAGTATAAAGTGTCGAAAAAGGCCAAATAAATCGGTCTTTTAAAAGTGTCACACTCGTATAGCCCCTTAAAGATCAGTCGTTTGATACGGTAGCGTAAATATAAAGTAAATGATTTAGTAAATGGATGGCAAGGCGAGATTCGAGTTTGTAGCTTAAAAAAGAAAGAAGGTGCTGAAACGAACGTTCCACATATTTTCGAGCTATTTTAGTGAATATTGAAAAAATAAAATGAAAAAATACATCGACGGGAACTCGTAAAAAAAATATTAAGAATTGATTTTTTCCCCATCTCAGCCAAAAATAAGTAGCTTCGCTGAATAATCCATCATTTTTTTCTTTCTCGATTTGGAACTCCACTCTGTGCTTATTCTGTTCCTTATCGTTTGCTCTTTGAAATGACGTTTGATTCATTAGGCTCGGATGATTTTACAATTTTTAGCAGATTTTCAAAGACGGAACATCGATTTTCATTAAGGGGAGATATGCACCTAGAAGCCGAAAAAAAAGGTCATTTTTGTGAATTTTTTCAAGGAAAACTATTTGAAATTTCGGATTGGGCTTTTAATTATCTAAAAGTATATACATTCAAAAATATGTTTAATTTTCTTTATTTAAAAATATCAAAAATATACAAGGATAATGTATGATCCTTGGAGCGTCGTAAAAAAATCTGCGTATAAAGTACCCACTGGCGTTTCTTCAAAAATCATCTAAAAAAACCAAAAAGATTATTAAATTAGATACTATAATCTAGTACTTGTCATAGCCGATTTTTAAAATATCGATTTATGACAAAATGACGGACGTTTGAACATAAATAGTGATTTTTGGGCCAAAAATTAATTATTATTTTTCCTATAAAACAAAAACTGAGTAACGGAAAAAAAATCCTACGACAAGTACTAGATAATGGTGTATAGAATAACCACAAAAAACCTCAAGGCAATCGGTTCATTGGTTTTCGTGAAGTTTTGGGTACCGATTTGAAAAACGTGGTTTTGAGAAAAAAGCGTTTGAAAATTTGGGAATGAATAAATCATGAAATTTGTCAGCTTACATGGAATCATCGATACCAGGCCCATAGTGTAGGTCTTCTACGGTCGACGGAATGTTCATAGCTTCTAAATCCTCGACCTCGACCATCTAGGTGTATATCTGCCCTTAACTTTTCCATACTCCTTTTCCCTCTTTTCCGGCAATTTTTCAGGTGGACTTTCCGGAAAAACTAATCGACATATCGGGACCAATCAAGCTCCATTCTCTGAGTCTACCAAAATCCTTATTAAAACTTCCCTCAAACAGTATGTCACTCAAACAGGACCGACACTATCACTATTAGAAATTCCGCGATTTTCGCGACTACGGAAGTTTCCAAAAGGGTCCAAAAAATTTGTTTCGACTCATAAACCTTTTCCAGGTCCAATCTCATGGGAAACCTTCCGCCGATTACGAACATCACCGAGTTCCAGTCGAAAGCTCAAAGCTGATTTTGCGATAACACTTGAGGGTTTCGAGGGTAAATTAATGGTGCATACGTGTTCAGGGGGGTAGAATACGTTGACATAGTCTTGGAAGCAAAAATATTAAAAATCCAATATTTTTTCGCTCTTTGGCCGAAAAAAAATATTCACTCAATTGGCTTGACTCAACTGACGTATCTCGTACATGGTCGCAAAGCTCAAAGCGCACAGCGGCAATGTGTGCGAGAATTTAATAAGGATCGCAGGCTCTCTAGTAGACCATATATTTGCTTTGAGCCTCATCGAAATTTTGCTCTCTCGAATACTCGAAAGCAGCCTTATTCGCGATCTCACACGATTGCGCCTTTGCGCTCTCGCGGAAAACTCGTGGATATATTTGCACGGAACAAATATGGACTTTCATCGGTATTGCGGGAAAGCTCGACGTGTGTAACGGTTCAACGGCAAAAGGATAGACCTCATATATATATATATATATAAATATTACATACATACATTTTCCAAGATTCAATGCTTCTCCAGCTGCGCAATAATAATCATACGGCATACGTAGGCGTATCGGAGCTTTCGACGAGCTTGAGAAAAGCTCCAGCTTTACAAAGCCCCCGCTGTTTGTCGCGAAGCAGGAGAAATATTTTTCTTTTGACCAGCCCTGCCTTACGAAACATTCCATTTCAACTTTTGAAACTATAATAAAAACTTCCGCTACTAAAATACTGAGGAAAATACAACAATGATAATCATCACAACTATAAAGTAATAATAATATTTATTATTATGTAACTATTGCAATAATTATTATTGGAAAACTACTATAATGATGATTATCGTTGTCTATCACTATAATAATCATCACTAAAACAATAATAATATAATACATGCTGCACTACAAATACATTGCTACGATAAATATTATAAGGTGATAGCAATATTACATTTATTATTACCTAACTATTACACGAATGCTGTAGAAAATGATAATTTATTTTGTAGAAATCGTGTTAAAAAAGTTGTGGAAATAAAACTCGAT
>OZ023320.1:5190142-5225142 GCA_964007375.1 Ophion obscuratus
TTTGTCGTACCGGATCCTCTCATTTCGCTCATATACAGGGTGTCCCTTTTACCTCTGCCATCCGAAATAACTCGGTAATTATCGACGTCACAAAAAAATGTTCCGGACAAAAGTTGTACGGTGTGAAGGGAGCCATCAAATGCGACCAATTTTTTTTATTTCGGTGGACGCGCTGACGCACAGTGAAGATCACCTCCACTTTTTAAAATGGAACGGTATATATTTTTTTCAACCACCTTGTGGAGCACCTCAGGCCGCGTGAAAAACATTCGGGAGTCAAAGTCGTTAAAGGTCATTCAAGGTCAGTATCGATTATACAAATCCAAATATCTCGGATCACTGCGAAATATTTGACAGTGATCGGAGATATTTATATTTGTATTTCATTTTAATAGGTGTTCGAAATGACATTGAACGACTTTGGCCCCCTAATGTTTTTTATGCTGCTTGAGTGGAGGTGGAAAAAGTGGAGGTGACCTTCACTGGGCGTCAGCGCCTCTACCGAAATAACAAAAAAGATGGTCGCATTTGATGGCTCCCTTCACACCGTACAACTTTTGTCTGGAACATTTTTTTGTGACGGCGATAATTACCGAGTTGTCTTGGGTGGCAGAGATAAAAGTGACGTCCAAAAGGAAAATGTAGACGCCTCGTGTCCTATCAGAATCACCTCCATGTATGTTGCGCGATTTTTTTCACTTTAGGAAAAAAAGCGAATATATTTATGAAAAAAAAAATTACAAAAAAATGTGCCGTTTCTTTTCGGTGCGTTTTTGTAGATAAACTTTTCTGTATCGGCGTAGGTACAGAAACAATTTATTTTCTTCAGACTGTTTTGAATGATAAAACATTTTTTCGTCGTTTTTTTTCGATAACTCATATGCAAAAAGCATATGTGAGAATCGTAAAAAAAAACGGCAAAAAAATATTCTGTTTTTTCGACGAGTTCTTTTAGAAAAACTTTTGTATATCTGTGCGGGTAGAAAGCAAATTCTTTTCTTGTTTAATATAATCTGTTTGAAATAGTGTTTTAAACGTGCTGGTTAAAAATTAGGTTAAAAATACTGTTTAAAGTAATCGAACATTTTTTTCGCCGTTTTTGTTCGATAACTTATATGCAAAAAGCACATCTGAGAATCGAAAAAAAACTGCATAAAAATATTCTGTTTTTTTCGACGAGTTTTTGGAGAAAAACTTTTCTATGTAAGGTAAATGTCCCAATTATTGAACACTATCTTGTATTTTTATTATTTCTCATTCACCTGCATGCATTTGCTTATTTATAAAATTTCATTACATATATGGAACTTTTAGCTATCGAAATGTTACCTTACTTGTGCAAAAAAAGCTTTAATTAATAGAGAAAAAAATTATTTAATCAGCAACGGTAACTCGATTTGACGTCTCGTGGCAACTGCTTATCGTTTTTGCTAAGACGCGCCGCTTCATGCGTAAGGGCATAAAAAATTCGAAAACTGTCGCATCTCAAAAAGTAAAGGCGGTTCAGGTTCCTCAGAAAATTTCTTACAAATAACAATTTTTATGAAAAAACTTTATTTAATTATTTGTTAAAAAATACGGCGTTCGATCATTGGGACATCGAAAATGCAGTGTGTCCCAATTATTGAACACTCGAATTCTCCAAGTTGGCGTCATTAAACCCATCAAAACATCGAGACAGTTAACGTGTGACAGATCGTGTGAATCGGATTTATTCAAACAAAAACTGTAAGTTCCTGAATAAACTTACCTTTATTCTTTTAATAATAACTCTAAGATCGTCAAATATATTTTTTATTTGTATTTTCGTGCAATACACATAAAAAGGTAAGTAAAAAGAGAATATAACCTAAATGTAACCTAAAAATACGAACGTACTGTTCAATATTTTTTGCTCTCCGATATTTCAGAGAGCCAAGCTGCGACAAAATCAAACAAAGACAGAACATGAAAATGAGGAAGCTGAAAATAAAAATAAAATAAAGTTCGAGTTGAAAAGCAAAAATAAACCAAATGCGAATGAACCAAAAACCTGTCAAAAGAGACTAAATATATATTTTTGTATTTTTACATGATTAACAAAAGATTATTTAAGTGTTTGATTTGGCTTTTATTTCTTAATATTGTACCCAAAATAATATTTTTAGAACGGAAAAAGAATTCTCGAGAGTGTTCAATAAGTGGGACATGCCTGTTCAATATTCATAGGCACTTCCAGTGTTCGATAATTGGGACATTTGCATTCTTCACATTGTTATTCTTTTTGTTCATTTGAAATCATTTAAAAATAATGTAAAGGGTGATTTTTCGAAAGTAAAAATATCAAAGTATCATTTGAACCTGAAAGCGATGGTTTTTTCTTGATTTTATATTTTTTTCTCACCGAATTCATTCCCCCAGATCCTTAGCTGTTCAATAATTGGGACATTTACCTTATGTGTGGGTACACATTAGCCAATTTTTACTAACCAATTAGTACAAAAACAATTCGTTTTATAAAAAAAACTGTTCGAAAGTATAGAATATCTTTTGGCTGGTTTTTGTCGATAATTTATATGCGACAAGCATATATATAAATATGGAAAAAAACTGCAAAAAGATATTTTGTTTTTATTCGGCGATTTTTTTTTTACTAAATGAATTGTTCTTATCCAGACACTTATCCCATATATGTATATATGTGTGTGTGTGTTTTGTAAGTTATCGAAAACATGCAAAAAATATTCCGTTTTCTCGATGAGTTTTTTCGAAGAATGGCCGATACTTCTGATACCTTGGTACAGATACTTGGGTAAAAACGTCTGTGCACCATAGAATCGGAAGAATATAGGGCCGTCTATAGCAGAATGGATTTTCTACAGTTTCGGCGTACCTTCGGCACATGCGGTATAGTGTAGCTTAAGACGGCTGTGGACGCAACAGAAGTTAGGTTAGATCAGCGAAGTGCGGCTAGGGAGTGATAGAAAAGGATTCAATTTGGAAGAGTAATACGTAAAAATCCGCAAGGGTATGTGTTGGAACTCGAGAAAAAAAATTACATATTTACATAAATAGGTATATATTTACATAGGAGAATGTATATGCCTACAGTCTCGGTCAAAAGTTTTCGATAGCTTTGGATAATTGCACAATTCTATTAGAATAACATAATTCATTTTATAGAGCTATATAGTGTCGTCGTAAAATAAATAAAAAATGTAGAAATATTGTTGAATAAATTCTCGCTTTTTTTGTATAAATTCTCTATTTTGTATAAGTAAATATTTATAAATTTATTTATAAATTAAAATAAATTTAATGAATAAATTTTATACAAGTTCTCTTTTTTGTATAAATACATTTTTGAATAAATTCTCGCTTTTTTTCGTGAAAATTAATGCTTCATTTAAAAAAAAACACATTCCTAATGCTTTCAAACGTTTCGAAACTGTTGTGTGATCAACTGGTAATGTTTTTACAAATTCAGCTAGCGTCTGAAATGAGTCTTCACGAAGTAATGCCTCCAATTCAACGCATCAAAACCATTATTCTTTTAAACGTCTAAACCAATCTCTGCGTGTTTATTCCGACAGAGCATGGTTGCCGTGAGTCTCAACAAGAATTCTGTGTGCCTCGGGTGCAGATTTTTTAGCATTGAAAATGCTATTAACACTTTAACTGCTTTTGCAACTTTAACTTCAACTTTAGTAGTTTAACTTTAACTTAAAAATGCTTTTACACTGTATATTAACATATGCATATGCTTTGAACACTGTATATAAACATATACATGTATTGTTGACGTAGGCTGGGTGTAGGGGTCTGAGTTAGCTGGATGTCACACGAAAGTAACGCTACCCCCACTCCACCTGCGGTAAAGTGGGGGAAGCTGCAACATGCTGAATGCCGGTGATTGGTTGAGAAATGCCTTCTCCCCACCCAATTATTATCTTGTTATTAATTTAAACATTATATTCCAAATATATTACAAAGAGTATATAACAATTATTATACAAACCCAAACAAACTCGAACACAAAAAAAAACCCAAACAAACCCAATTATATATCTCAATGTATTAATATTTTCTGAAAAATAATGACAACCATCTCATATTATTTACATGAACCTGTTTTTTATTACCCGAAAAGTTTGATTACATTTTCAATGTCATGGAATTGTTGCACTTTGTGTCATATCTGTAGATTTTTTAACAAAGTATTGCAGTAAAATTCGCCGGAAATACTGATTTTTGACACGACATTGGACATGTTTAACAGTATGAAAAAAAAAATTGTTGATATTTCGGCGAAATGACATACGCTCAATTTCAAGCTTGCAATAGTATTTCTTTATAGATGCGTTATCATCTTAAGGGGAAGTTCTGCCTTGTTGGGCCAAAAAATGTTCGATTTTTCACCAATTCTTTTATGCGAAAAGTATTAAATATAGAATGTTGATATTTGGTAAGTTGACTAAGCGGTCTTTATTGAACATCAAAATATTTTTCAAAGATTGACAAAAAATCGAGCATATTTTTACTTTGTACAATATTGTGTATAAGCTGACCTAGAATCAAGAAGGAAAATTGAAAAATAAAAATATAGTGAGCGATCGGAACGAAGATTGTTTCTTTCCCAAAACTGTTCGCAGCTTTTTGCTCACTATTTTTTGAGTTACCGAGTTGATTTTGATTTAGCGAGAACTTATTCAACATCCTAATACAATGTCATTATTCTAATATAATTTTGAAATTATCGAAAGTAATGGAAAACTTTTGACAGGTACTGTATACTGACGCGATCTGCCATACGAAACTCATCCGGGAGTTACGCTTGCGTACAGCAACAATCCGTCAGTACCTTTTTCTCTTTTTTTCGCCACCCCCCCCCCCCCGTGTTTGTTGCAATCACTCGGTGTGCAACTCAAATATTGGATTGCCGAAGCGCGCGTGTGATATTGTAATGCAGCGTGTGCACACATTGCAAACAATTGGAAAACTTCTCGACGTGTGTGTAAACATCGCGTGTATCGGGGCGGCTGCGTTTCTGAATAGAGGTCGTAGTTTTCATTTCTTCTTTCTTTCCGCCCGTACCGTTCGTCATCGCGTCAAAAGAAAACAAAAAATGTTGACTACTTTCGATGACAATGATTGACGATAAACGCCGTATTGTGCAGGGGATATTTTTTTCTTCCTACTTTGAAAAAAATATCGACAGTTTTTTACTCGAAGACGCCGCACGCGATGGGTGCCTCGCGGACTGGTACAAGCTCCCCCCCCCCCCCCCCCCCAGGAGTACCGCCTGGGAACTTGCGAGACTCGAGTCGCGTTCCAGGCAAGCTCCGGTACGTAAATTGATACGGATGTAATTGAAACGAACGACGCAAACATTCTATAGATAAGAGAGCTGAAGGAGGTCGACGATTGAAAAGTAGTGGCTAGCGATGAACAATATTTTGATTAATGTATTAATTCATTTTATCATTCAAACAAGTGCGTCTTTTAAGCAAAAAAAACGGACCGAGCTAAGTTAATACACGAATATTTTTAAACCCCATGTATATTTTTTTCGATGTACAAAATGGCCGACTACTCGAAACTTTTCGAAACAGCTTTTTTCCAATTGGCGTGACAAATAACTTCAACAATTTTCGCTCGATTTACTTCGAATTTAAAATTTATGTTCCTAATTGCATTTAGCAGAGAAGTACGTACGGAATTTCTGATTAAGGGGAGATATACACCTAGGAGCCGGAAAAAAGGTCATTTTTGTGAATTTTTTCAAGGAAAACTATTTGAAATTTCGGATTGGGCTTTTAATTATCTAAAAGTATATACATTCAAAAATATGTTTAATTTTCTTTATTTAAAAATATCAAAAATATACAAGGATATTGTATGATCCTTGGAGCGTCGTAAAAAAATCTGCGTATACGGTATCCACTGGCGTTTCTTAAAAAATCATCTAAAAAAACCAAAAAGATTATTAAATTAGATACTATATAATCTAGTACTTGTCATAGCCGATTTTGAAAATATCGATTTATGACAAAATGGCGGACGTTTGAACATAAATAGTGATTTTTGGGCCAAAAATTAGTTATTATTTTGCCTATAAAACAAAAACGAAGTAACGGAAAAAAATCCTATGACAAGTACTAGATAATGGTGTATAGAATAACCACAAAAAACCTCAAGGCAATCGGTTCATTGGTTTTCGTGAAATTTTGGGTACCGATTTGAAAAACATGGTTTTGAGAAAAACGCGTTTGAAAATTTGGGAATGAATAAATCATGAAATTTGTCAAATTACATGGAATCATCGATGCCAGGCCCATAGTGTAGGTCTTCTACGGTCGACGGAATGTTCATAGCTTCTAAATCCTCGACCTCGACCATCTAGGTGTATATCTCTCCTTAAGGCGTTACCCCCACTTGTAGCGCAAAAAAAGGCCTTTTTCATGAATTTTTTTAAAGAAAACTACAAAACTTTTTTAATCGATCAATATACCATCTTATAGAAAACATCTTGAAGAACTTTCAGTAATTTTTTTATTGAAAAATATTACATTGTTTAGTGGCAAATGGCCGTCAATGAAATAATGTTTTTATATACACGGTTTGCGGTGACCAACATTGCGGCGAAGTGGATCATCTGAAAAAAAAATGCGGATGGATTTAGTCAAATATAAGTATAAACTAGTCTTTAATCGAAGGATTTTAAAAAATATTCATTTTTCACAAAATGGCGGACAGTCAAAGTTAATGGTTCGATTTTAACGAAAAAAAACAGCCGTTTTTGGCTATAAAACGGCCATTTTTTTCGAAAAAAAAATCGAACGATTAAAGACTACATTTTTATGTATTAAATAAGCCTGCAAAATTTCAAGAAGATCGGTTCATTAGTGTTCGAGTAATCTTGGTCACGGACTTCAGAAATGCCATTTTGAGAAAAACGCGTTTAAAGTTTCAATTTCCGGTCGTTTACACAACGGATTCTTCTCTTTCAACGCTCAGATCTCAGTCAATTTTGTTCGGATCGACTTGAAATTTTCAGGACATATTCTCAGATACTTATACTTCAAAAAAATGCAATAAAAAAAATCGATTTTTTCAAAATCGCATGTGGGGGTAACCCCTTAATCGAAAACTTTTCATTTTATGAGCAATTTATCAGCAGTTTTCATTGAAAATTCATATCTTAAGTTCAAATACCTACAACTTTTGAATAAAACAATATTTATTAAATTAATGTAGATTGACGAGAATGTTTGTTTTTTGTTCTAAGTAAAAAATTTTGAATGCTAAATGTCTCTCGCCGCGGAGCGCCTAAAAAAAAGATAACAAAAGAAAATATTAGTAGTCGAACATTTTGTAGACCGAAAAAAATATATATATATATTTTTTCTAACAGCTTGATATTCATACTAAATAGATGTGCAATTAATTTCATGAGTGAATCACTTTTTCACACGAACAAAATTGTTAAATTCCCACATGATTTTATACCCGTTACTGTGGCCTAAGGCCTTAATATGATTTGGAGTACGATTTGCATTTGCCAAAAAAAAAAAGAAAGAAAAGACAGCACGGACGCACGCTAGGAATGCAACTTTGGCAATCTTCCGCGTCTGAACATAACTGACCTGAACTACTAGCTCCACGCGCGGGCTGCTGATATACCGGTCACTGTACAGGGTATTAGGAAGGTCGACGCAAAGCCTTTTGGGGGTGATAGGTCACCTCGTTAGGAACATATCTAACCTAGGTTACCTTAGTCCAATCTCTAAGGATTTCGAGTTATCATGGTAGTTATGAATTTTGTAAAATTTTCCAAAATCAGCTACCAACTCGTTCATAATGTTCAAACACACAATAATTGGTAACTAAAAACTCATTTGCGTTTTAGCTTAATGTGTATTCAATCGACAAACACCAATACAATCATTTGTATCCATACATAACTAATTAAATGGGAAGTGTTGAATAATTAAAAACTTGTCAAAAAATAAAAATACCTGTTATATTAATGCTATTAAAAAAAATAGCATTAACATAAGAGGTAAACGAGTTCGTATTTAATTTTGGGAAATTTTCCAAAAATCATAGTTACCATGATAACACGAAATTAAAAACTTGTCAAAAAATAAAAATACCTGTTATATTAATGCTATTAAAAAAAATAGCATTAACATAAGAGGTAAACGAGTTCGTATTTAATTTTGGGAAATTTTCCAAAAATCATAGTTACCATGATAACGCGAAATACTTAGACTTTGGACTAAGGTAACCTGGGGTAGATATGTTCGTAACGAGGTGACCGTTGACCCCCTTAAGGCTTTGCATCGGCCTTCCTAGCCCCCTGTATATTATTGGTATCATTATTATGATACTATTATTGTCACTTTAATTATTGCCCCTGTTGCTGCTATTGTTAATATTAAATGTTTACATTTCCGGGTTCCAACGTATACCCCTGAGGGTTTTCATGTGTTGTCCTTCCCAATTGAACCCTTTCGTATCATTCCCTAGCAGCACTTAATCTAATCTTGTTTTTCTCATATTCATTTTTCTTAAATGGGAGAATTAGTATGAGAAAAAAAACATGTTTTTCTCATATTCTTTTTTTTTATTAAGGCCTTTTTTATTAGGCTACTAAAGACGCAAAGTCCAGGGTTATTTTTTTTTAATTGTGTAGGAATAAGTAAGATGATTGAAAAGTCGTTTAAACATTTATTTGTATGTACATTAACAAAGTTTCGTACTAAATTTTATTGAAAAATGTTAATACTGCAAAACCTTATGAACAATCTCGTGAAGAACCTTTAAAGGAAAAAAAAGTTGTTTCTTAAAGTAGATAATATTAGCTGGAACTCGAACGAGCGTTTTTCATCATAAATTTTTTTTTTTCGATTTTTCGTAAAAAAATGACATCGTTATGGTTAATAATTATTGAAAAAAAGTGTCAAGAAAAACGTCCGTCAGGACTAAATTACTATTATACTGAAGAAGTGTACTAAATTTCAAGTCAATCCGTTGATTAGTTTTGAACAAGGCCGTTTTGAAAAATATAGTTTCGACAAAAACGCGTTTATAGTTTTCCTAGCAGTTTCATGATTGTAATAATAAGTTAACCTTCAACTTTCGATATCTGCGCCCATACGTTGGACTCTCTTCAATTTGATTAGCCTCAAGCGACAAATCCTAATTCATCATTTTCACAGTAGCTAAACCCCTTAATTTTGATATTATATAATTGTATAATACTAAAATTAATATTAAAAATGAATATGAGAAAAATGTTACTTCCATAAATAACAAATCCGATGAATTTCAATCCGGTTTTTGTTAAAAATGTCCTTTATTAAAATTGTCGACGATATGTCCGCGCAATTGCACCCGCATATACGTGATGTAAACGTCAAACGAACGAAACGAAATAAAAAAAGAAAATACTTCATTTCACTCGAAAGCTTCATTTATCCGTAAATTAAATGTGATGCATGCATCGAGAAACACGCGTGTCATATTTTACGAAAAACTTGGTTGGGCGGTAGACGGAAATGTAACGAGCGCGGGCCGTAACGGCGGAAAGTGTCAGTTTGTGAAAAATGAAAATTGTTATTCGCCTTTTACGAGACGTAGAGTGAGGGAAAAGGACGGAGGAGAAGAGAGAGAGAGAGAGAGAGAGAGAGAGAGAGAGAGAGAGAGAGAGAGAGAGAGAGAGCGAGCGGTTCAGCTTCCGGCGGGGGGGGGGGGTGAGGCGGTTTAACGATGTTTGTTATCGTCGGGGATGCCTACACACGATTCGTTGTACAGTCTGCCAAGCAAACAGCCTCGTTGCCGGTGCAAGGGAAATCCCATAAAAATTAACGTCCCCCGGAAGGCACTCACGCGTATAGCGAGAAAACCGGTGCTTCGTGTGCCTTCATAGAATTAGGAAAACAGAATACATATACCCATAAAAGTGATTTTGAAGACATTCGACTTTGAGGACCGTCCTCATAGTAGCCAATTGTCCCCATACTCAACGTAACGTAAATCACAATGTCTTCAAAATCACCTTCGAATAAATGGAAGCATATTTAGATAAAGCTCACTTCGTGGATAGTCTTGGCAGCCGAATTGCAAGATTCGTGTAAAAAAAAAATTAAGGACTGTCCCCAAAACAGCCGGTAGTACTGGTAGCTATACATAAATATAACGGCTTCAGAATTTACTTTCTCCATATATGTATATACACACACACACACACACACACACACACACACACACACACACACACACACACACACACACATATACATATACATATATATATACATATACATATATATATATATATACATATACATATATATATATACATATACATATATATATATATATACATATACATATATATATACATATACATATATATATATATACATATACATATATATATACATATACATATATATATATATATACATATACATATATATATACATATACATATACATATACATATACATATACACACATATATATGTGTGTGTGTGTGTATGTATATGTATATGTAGATATATACACATTATGTGTTCACGAATTACGTTGTAACTTTTAGTCGTACGTATCAACGACACGCGACTTTAATTTGTCGTGCCGAGCGCCAAGGGCCGGGCGCAAAATCATTTATATCGTTCAGTCGCGTAACGTGTTCTCGGCACAGCTTTTGCTTTTTTATTGCACTGCCCGTGGAAGGTACAACGGGTGGTGTCACACGGATTTTTTTTTGGTCCCTGATGTGACCGCGTGTAATGTCTCGCAGGATTTTGCACCGTGGCATATGCAAAAGGACGAAAAAAAAGTGGTAAAAGAAGGCACGAATGGTCACATTTAAATCTATGGAATATGGAATATCTTTGCGCTCATCCAATGATCGAAAAATAGTCCATGATTCGTAAATTACAATGGAATCCGTCGATGGAGACCTTGTTTTTTTCTATTTTTTTTACTCAATTTTTTTCATTAAAAAAATATATACTGATCGCCAAATCCTGCTATATATATATACACTACTCCAAAAAATTAAGGGAACAGAAAATTTCTTCATTTCTTTAGCCTTCTTTGAAGCGCTGTATCTGTGTGGAAAATGGTCGTATCGAAATGAAAAAAAAAGCATTTCCAAGTTTCAAGTTTCTAGTTTTGAGATATTTTAATTTAAAAAATTGTGAGCCACAGTTATCGCGCAATCACAAGAAATAGCGGGAGAATTTTTTTTCCATTTTTTTTGTTTTTTCTTTCAAGGGTCCGCGGGCTAGGGAATTTTTTTTCTAATAAATCAATGTTTAGATCAATAGGCTTGTTTATTCAGCTTGAATTTGATTGTTTTTTGTGTCTCTACGTCAATTGTTTGTTGAGATATCCGATTTTGAAAGAAAAAAGATGCTTTTGTCTTTGATCACCAATATCTCTGCAAACAATGATCGCATAGGGAATTGAAGAGCAGCTTTGGAAACTTGAATAAATGTCCTACAGGACCCTTTCGTTGATTTTTTTTACGAGATATTTTCTTTACCCTTAACATTAATTTGAAAAAAGTACAAAAAATAACTTTTTATGGTTTTTCAGTAAATCTACCACTACTTTACAAATATAGATGAAAATACTAATGCTGCCAGGTTTTTTTTCACCTTAATGAACACTTACTAGCCCTTTAAATTTTCAAATTGATCCATCGAATCGTTTTTCCGGACCGATTGATCAAAGTTTTATGAAACAATTCAAGGAACAAGTGTATTGTTCCTAAACATTGTGTAATCATCAGCAAAATGAAAAGACCAATTGTCTTCTACTTTTTTCACAACTTTACACTAGTTGCTTGTTGAATTTAAGATAAAAAAATTCGAAAAATTTCAATTTTTCTTTTCTTTTAATCTGTAAAACATTTTTCATCTGATACTCTCAAAAAACACTTAAAAAATTGAAAAAAAAATCAATTCCTTTAATTTTTGGAGTATAGTGTATATATATTGCAGAATTTTTATAAATAAATATCATCAAAAATATATAATTAGAAAAAATTAAAAACAATAAATATATATATATATATATATATATATATATATGTACTGAACGCAATCTACTAATCTAGTAATTCAATTGCTGAACCATCACCATAAAAAAAGTTTAATTAATCGCAAAATCAAAACACACATTCCTTTCCCGTTCCATATTTTTCAAAAATTAAAAGACACGTCGTCGCAGATCGACAAAAAAATCCTCCATGTGGAAAATCGATCCCGTTGTAATTACTTCAATTCCCCATTTGAAGTCATTCAAAACCAGTACACCGAGCTCTACATCGATGAAATTCTATAAAAAAAAAACAGAACTTTCAGCAGGCTCGATTCCCCACGATCGAATTGCGGGAATCCCGAACAAATCAATTCTCCCTAAGTACTGCACTAACTGATTCGCGGCCCTCAGTGAACATGTCACTATACGAAAAACGGAAATACCCGTTCTTTTTTTTTGATGGCTCGCTCGCGAGATCCACTTTCGAGCAGGATCAACTCCGGCAATGCTTTCAATCTCGCGTACATACCGCTCGCCAATATTTGCACGAAATTCGAGTATCACTTTGAAGATTACCGAGCGCGGTTCCGTCGCTTTTTTCCACTTTTTTCCTTTTTGTATTCCTGATTTTTTGCAAGTCTCGCGACGGTGCGCGTACATGGGAGAAAAATCCATAACGAAGGATTGAATTCGCAGTCACGGGCGGTGTACGCTGCACGACAAATATTCGGAATTTATTTTGTTAGGTACAATTGTGTGTGGGTGTGCGTTCCATTGGAGATTAAATGAATCGCGAACATTTGTTGCCCTATATATATATATATATATATATATATATATATATATATATATATATATATATATATATATTTGACTGATTCAAAAAAAAAATTTTTTTCTGGATTCTCGTGCTATTGTTGGGCACTGATAAAACAAAATTTCTCTAAAAAGATGGGCGCGGTCACTCAATTTTTAGAGGTGGCTATCTCGACTTTTTTGTATTTGAATTTTCATCATATTTGAAGAAATGTAAATGAGTTTGAAGATAATATAAGCGTAGCATTTTGAAAATGTAAATATACGATTTATGAATAAAAGCTTATAATTTAATTTTTCGTAAAAAGTGCGAAATGTTAATGCGGATAAATAAATCTACATGAATAACGAGAGTAGTATAGACGCCATTATTGATCTACCTGGATTTGAATTGTGAATATTGCACCCTTTTCAAATTGTTAGAGTTTATTTTTGTTACGAAACAGCTGCTGGATGTGATTTTTATCCGTAATCCGAAGCCATGACTATGTTTAAATGCAATACGTTCGTTAAAAAAAATTCAAATACAAAAAAGTCTAGATAGCCACCTCTAAAAATTGAGTGACCGCGCCCATCTTTTTAGAGAAATTTTGTTTTATCAGTGCCCAACAATAGCACGAGAATTCAGAAATTTTTTTTTTTTTGAATCAGTCTAATATATATACACACATATACATATACATATATATATATTGGGAGTACAACTTTGCAATGACCGTTTTTTTTCAAAAGTTTAAGGCTTTATTATAAAAGTGGCTACATATTTTTTAATCAAAGTACTGCCCGTCGCTAGCTACGTCCTCGGCCCATCTTTCAAGTAGCATTCGAATCCCGCGTCGATAAAAGTCTTGGTCCTTGGAGGCAATTCAGGAATCGACCCAATTTTTTACTTCTTCGTAAGTACCGAAGTGCTGGTCAGCCAAATCGTGTGCCATTGACCGGAACAAGTGATAGTCGAAAGGGGCAATGTCTGGAGAGTACGGCGGGTGGGATAAAACCTCCCATTTCAGCGTTTCCAAGTACTTTTTCACGACATTTGCAACATGGGGTCGGGCATTGTCATGCTGCAGTATCACCTTGTCATGTCTTTCGTTGAATTGTGGCCGTTTCTCTTTGAGTGCCTTACTCAAGCGCATCAACTGACGTCGGTAGAGTTCCCCTGTGATGGTTTCGGATGGTTTGAGCAGCTCATAGTACACAACGCCCAGCTGGTCCCACCAGATACACAGCATCACTTTGGATCCGTGAATATTCGGTTTGGGCGTCGATGACGGAATATGAACAGGCAGTCCCCATGATTTTCGCCGTTTAGGATTATCGTAGTAAACCCACTTTTCATCTCCAGTCACAATCCGGTGCAAAAATCCCTTCCTTTGTTGTCTTTGGAGCAGTTCCCGCAAATGCTGAGAATTCGGCTCGTAGGTTGCCATGTTTGAGTGCCAATAACTTTATAATGCATACACGTAGCCGTTAGCTTTTTTTAAATTGTTTCCATTGGCAGAGCCTCTAGTTTAAAATGCCACTTTTTTTTATTGAGCTAGGGCCACTACTTCGGCCGCAGTGGCTCTCTAAGTAAAACGGTCACTGCAAAGTTGTACTCCTAATATATCAAACAAATACAGCAGACAGCGTATCCCTTGGGAACAAACATTTGGTTTTGTAGCATCTTAATTTTTTTCGTTTTCGGTGAGATCAGAACTTTGAATGGATACAGCCTATAAGGTACCTTCGGGTAATAAGGTCTGGCGAAGCGAGATTTGCGATAAAAATGAAAAATATTCAAATAAACCAACGATTTTTAATAATAATCGAACTTTTATATCAATTGTTATAAAATAGAAGCAAAAATGGCAAATTCCACCATAAACAAAAACAAAATTAAATGTTTGTGAAAACCTCGACAATAGGCCTTATTTCACTATGGTAGGGTAATAAGGCCATATAGGGTAATAAGGTAATAAAGTAATGATACATTTTTTTCAACCATCCTGTGGATCACCTCAAGCCGCATAAAAAACATTCGAGGGTCAAAGTCGGTCGCGGTCATTCAAGGTTAGTATCGATGTTACAAATCGAAATATCTCGGATCACTACCAAATATTTGGTAGTGGTCCGAGATATTTAGATTTGTATTTCACTTTAATCGGTGACCTTGAATGACTTTGAACGACTTTGACCCCCTAATGTTTTTTATGAGGCTTAAGTTGCTCCACAAGATGGTTGAAAAAAAATGGACCATTTTATTTTAAAAAATGGAGGTGACCTTCACTGTGCGTCAGCACCTCCACCGAAATGAACAAAATTGGTCGCGTATGATGGCCCCCTTCACAGCGTACAACTTTTGTCTGGAACACTTGTTCGTGACGTCGATAATTACCGAGTTATTTCGGTCGGTAGAGATAAGAGGGACACCCTGTATAGTCTGTTATATATATATATATATATATATATATATATATATATATATATATATATATATATACACACACACACACAGGGTGACCCATTTAACGTGACCACGCCAAATATATCTCCGTTGCCTTTAGAGTGACGAAAAAAATGTCACGAGGTAATTTGATTGATTTCGAAGGACTGATGCAGTAGTGAAAAATTCATTTTTTGTCAAGGCCATAGTTTTCGCGTTCTCAAGGTCATCAATGGTTTTTCAAATGGGAACATTTTTTTTTATTAAAGGGTTAGGCCACAGTAACGGGTACAAAATCATGTGCGAATTTAACAATTTTCTTCTTATGAAAAAATGATCCACTCATGAAATTAATTACACATCTATTTACCATGAATATCAAGCTGTTAGAATTATTTTTTTTCGATGTACAAAATCGCCGAATACTCGAAACTTCTCAAAATAGCTTTTTTCCAATTGGCGCGACAAATAACTTCAACAATTTTCACGCGATTTACTTCAAATTAAAAAATTATGTTCCTAATTGCATTTCGCAGAGAAGTACCTACGGAGTTTATTATTAATAGAAAACTTTGCATTTTATGAGCAGTTTATGAGCAATTACAACGAAATTTTTCTCTGAAAATTCATTTCTCAATTTCAAATACCTACAACTTTTGAATAAAACAATAAAAAAAGAAAATATTAGTAGTCAGCCATTTTGTACTTCAAAAAAATATATATATATATTTTCTAACAGCTTGATATTCATACTGAATAGATGTGTAATTAATTTTATGACTGAATCACTTTTCCATACCAAAAAAAAATTGTAAAATTCGCACATGATTTTATACCCGCTACAGTGGCCACCGATATTCAGACGAATCCAAAGACTTATGATATCATGACTTTGAAATGATTTTTCATCAAAATATTTTGGGTTTTTTTTTGGGGTTTGTTTGAGTTTGTTTTCGTCACTCTAAAGGCAACGGAGATATTTGGGGTGGTCACGTTAAATGGTCCACCCTGTATATATACAGGGTGTCCCAGAACTCAACGTTAAGCCGAAACAGGGTGACAGGATTGATTGTAACCATCATGAGAAAAATCAGAAAAAAAATAAAGGAGAAAATTAATAAAGCAGAAAAAAAATAAAGCAGGACCTTTCAAAGTAGACAAATTTGGAAAATTTTAAATTCATAGTTTAACAAATAGCCTTAATTCTAGGAAACTTGGGTTTGTTTGGGTTTGTTTGGGTTTGTTTCACAATAACCGAAAAATGGTTACAGTTTGACCAAATTTCTAGGTTTTTCTTAAATGCCCATAATTTTTCTCATGATTTTTCTCATGATGGTTACAATCAATCCTGTCACCCCGTTTCGGCTTAACGTTGAGTTCTGGGACACCCTGTATATGAGAGTGTGTCCGTCCCAGCCGTACTTCTCTGACAGAGCGCGATGCAATCCCGTTGTCCAGGGAAACAGCTCGCACGCTCCCGACCGAGTTTATTGACTGTGCGTTACAAACGGTCCAGGTGGGGCCAGCAGGTCGCGCGAGGGATTTTTCGAGTGCGGAGCACGCCGGTTTTGCATCGCGAAAAAAAAACAGTATTATTTCTAAACCTGTCACCGACTCCCGGATGTGTATCTCGTGTCTTTCAAGCAAACTCCGAGTACACATCGCGCACTTGTGCGCCTTGTGATTCTATAAAATCCGCATCGTTGCACCGATTTTGCGCCAAATTTGGTACGGACAGTGCCCGCGGATGGTACTGCTGTTATGCGGGAAAAAAAAACAAAAATTGAATCCAACGTGCGTGCGATACGATAAAAAAGCAAAAAAATAAAATAAAAAATCACAGGATTCAACGAAACTTGTTTTCGTTACAATTACATTTTTAATGTAATCATGGGTTTCCGGATGCAAGCATAAATTAATGCGACGAATGAGCAATTGATAAATTAAAAAGCGAATTGAAAAATGTCAATTGACAAAAAATAATGGCGAAATAAAAAAAGATCGGACAAGCGTAACCTGTTTTTTTTCACGTTCATCAATATACCAATGTAAAATACATAAGTTTATATTGAAAAAAAAAAGTTGACCTTCGAATGACCTTGAAAACGTCCACTAAATGGCAAAGTTGCCCGGTCGTCATTTTACTCTTCATTTGAGGGGTGAGATTCAGCCAGAGGCGGGAAAAGCCGAGCATTTTCAATATTTTTTTGTATAGTAATGAAGTTTGTTTTACAAAAGTGGTTTGACAGACTTTTTATGTTATATTTCAACTTGACTTGTACAAATTTTCAAAGAAAAATATTGGTTATTTATAAAAATATCGCCATCTTTGTCGGACCCCCTTCGGCATGTAGTGCTTTGCGGTGACCATCGTAAAATTTTATTGGATCATCTGAAATAAAAAAACAAAAAACAAAAAATAATCAATAGTTTAATAATTAATCTAGTCCTTAATCGGAGTTTTTTTTTTCAAAAATTAACAAAATGGCGGCTTCCGACATATAACTTTCGAGTTTCGACCAAAAAATCGCGTGTTTATTATCTAAAAAAATAGAAATTTTCAACAAAAATTAAAATCCCTCGATTGAGGGAGACTTTGTCCTTGGTGTGCCATATGTCAAGTGTTTACATTTTATTTTTTTTTAAAGGAAACGAGTAAAGCTTTTTGAGTGCGGTTTTTTTCTTGCTTATTATTCATGATATACAGAACGTTGAAAATTTTTTTTTGAAAAAAAAACCAAAATGGCGGCCTTTGCAGTTCCGCGAAAACAAGTCCTCAAATCGCCGGAGGTAAACGGCTGACATCACTACCCCCTCTTTGTTGATCTGAAACACAAATTCAAAGAATATTATCAATCTGTGACCCTTTGGGCATGGAATGACGGATGGGTTTTTCGTTTAGTACATATTTCGGAAAATGGCGGCAATTTAAAAAAAATCGAATTTTCGCGTTTTTTTCGCATAAAAAGATAAATAATAAATGCAAAAATGTATCTATCGAAAAAACGATCCGTCATTCCGTGAAGACATATTTTCCGAGTATGCTCTCCAAATTTCAGGTCGATATGTTAATTACAGCGGTCAGGAGAATGTCAGCCATTTTAAAAAACGTGTTTTCGAGAAAAACGCGTTTAAAGTTTTGTAATGTGTTTACACAAATGTGTTTATAATTACCGCTAATCGGCAATGCCTGGTCCATAGAGGCATCCCTCCTCTTCTTCTAGCTGCTCTTGTTGAGCCGCTAACATCTCCCGCTGGGCACAAAGGACAAAGTCTCCCTTAAGGACTAGTGTTTAATGCTATCAATAGGAACACCAAATTTCATCGAAATCCATCGAGTGGTTTTTGAATTATAGTGGTCACCGACTTGAAAAACATAGTTTCGAGAAAACCGCGTTTAGAGTTTTTCGATGTGGATACGGTATTATATGTTCGTAAAATTTTGAGCCCGATGGATGAAGCCAAATTTTTTTATGTATTTTAATCCGCTGAATCCGAATGTCAGAATTTTTTGCCGAAAAGTCGAGCATTCTATTGTTTATAGCCAATTGATAAAATGATCAAAAAATTAAAGTTTTTCCAGATGAATCACTTTTCAAAAAAATTTTGGGCAATTTTAAAACGAAAGTATTCTTTATAAAATGTTGCTAAAGTTCATAGTTTTTGAGCAATAAATTTTTGAAAATTTCCGAAAGAGTTTTCCACTTTTACACTTGATTTATGTATAAAAATACTAATTAAAAAATTACTTACATCGAATCATCAATTCCTGGCCGATACAATAGGGCTTCTGCCGATGTGGAAGCTTCCAAAAAATCAATTTGTTGTTGTCTTCGAAGCAGTCTGCCTTCCCGGGTATTATCCCGGCAACTATTCATCGCATTGACTTGAAATTTTCAGGTAATATTTTCGAAACATCATCCTTCAAGAAATTGTAAAAAATAATCGATTTTTTTTTTAATTCTGACTGCATCTCACCCCTTAAATAAACTCGATACGTGTGTCTCGTGATTTTTCGATTTCCTTCGCTGTTCTCGAGTTATTTCGATGCCTCAAGATAAATGGGCCACCCTCTACGTGGTGTCCCATTTATCGTTTCGTCTTTTGTTCGCGACGTTGAGAAACAAAGAGAGATCCTTCGTTGGGCTCTTCGCGACCTTTGACCCCTGAGGTAACTTGTCTTCCGTCCCGCATATCCTCCCTGCGACGTTCGCTCTGTGCAACGTGCCCGCACCTTTCCGCAAATCCCAACCTTTGCAACCCTTTCCCCGCTGTAGCGAGAGTAACAGTTCCTTGACTAAAATGTCTTAATTAATCCAGGGTCGCTGTATCACTATACGTGCCCACGTACCGCGCGCACAAGAGCCCGTGTCCGATTTCACGGACGAAGAATTAATTAGTCTCGCGGGTGTGTTCCGGGCGGCAAGCTTTTCGACGGAATTACCATCGCGCTGTGTGGGCGTGTGCGTACAGGGACGTTCCCCCGCGTGAGTGTATGAAAAAAGCCTGAGAACATAGTTTTTAATACGGTAGACCATTTTTAACACCTTGGACCATTTAATGTTACATGGGTCATGGCAAATGTCATGAAATATTTTGAATAGCGTGGAGTTGGTTCGAAACAACGCGAATCATTTATAACGGTAGAGTAGTCTAAAGAGCGTGGGCCGTTTCCAATACGGGGGTCCATTTTAAATATGGGGGAACATTTTGAATACGGGAGACCATTTCAAATATGGAGGACCATTTTGAATACGGGGGACCATCTCGAATACGGAGGACCATTTTAAATACTGTAGATAATTTCGAATACAGGGGCCATTTTAAATGGCGTGGACCATTTTAAATACGGGGGACCATTTTAATTGCGGGGGACAATTTTGAATACGGAGGGATATTGCAAACATGGTAGGCCGATTTAAATACCGTGGATAATTTTAAATATGGGGGTAATTTTGAATACCGTGGAATATTTTAAATACCAGGGAGCATTTGAAATACGGAGAACGATTTTAAATACGGGGGCCATTTTGAATACCGTTCACTGTTTCAAATACCGTGGATATTTGTAAATACAGGGGACATTTTGAATACCGTGGACCATTTTAAATACGGGAGGACATTTTTAATACGGGGGACCATTTTAATTACGGAGGTCAATTGTGAATACGGAGGAACATTTTTAACACCGTGGATCGATTTAAATACCGCGGATAATTTGAAATATGGGGGCCATTTTAAATACCGTGGACCATTTTACATACGGGAGGACATTTTAATTACGGGGGACAATTTTAAATACGGAGGGATACTTCAAACACGGTAGGCCGATTTAAATACCGTGGATAATTTGAAATATGAGAGTAATTTTGAATACCGTGGAATATTTTAAATACCAGGGAGCATTTGAAATACAGAGGACGATTTTAAATACGGGGGCCATTTTGAATACCGTTGACTGTTTCAAATACCGTGGATATTTGTAAATACAGGGGTCATTTTGAATACCGTGGACCATTTTACATACGGGAGGACATTTTAATTACGGGGACAATTTTAAGTATGGAGGAACATTATCAACACCGTTGATCGCTTTAAATACCGTGGATAATTTGAAATATGGGGGCCATTTGAAATACCGTGGAAAATTTTAAATACTGAGGACTATTCCAAATATTTATATATTGATTTAATATATTAATAATATATTAAATCGTAATACGAATTACGATTTAAAATACGCGGACCATTTTAAATACCGAGGACTATTACAAATACGGGAGCAATTTTAAATACCGTGGCTAGTATCAAATACAGGGGATGATTTCAAATACCGAGGCCGTTTTGAATACCGTGGTCCATTTCAAATGACATGGACCAACGATAATGTTACGATATAATAGTTTAACGACTATATTATTATTATTATCTTTATTATTATATAATAATAATACTGATAACAATATTAACAATAACAACAATAGCCGCCATAATGAAAATAATATAATAATATTATCATAAATTATTATAATGATATTGTTATATTATTTTCATTGTCGAAAAAAAAAAGAAGAAAGAAAAGACAGTAGTCGACGCGCGTTAGGTGTAAGGGTTTGACGATTTTACGTGTCTGACTATAACTGACCCGAACTACTAGATCAGCACGCGGGCGAGTCCTACGCCGCTTTGTGTACGTATAATATTTATTAATTATAAACAGACTATATAGTCAACCACATTATTCGTATAATTAATTAATCTTACACGTAATCGCCCGCGTGTGAAGCTAGTGGTTCAGGTCACTCATAGTCAGACGCGGAAATTCGACGAAGCCTCACACGCATCGCACGCTACTGTCTTTTCATACTTTCGTTCCGTTTTTTTTCGCGCAATGGAAATGACAATCCACATCATAGTAATACTCTCATTTCTCTGGACATACCCAGATTCAAGTACCGTATAATTTTCTACCTACGGATGGGGGAGGGGGCGCGGGGGCAAATGTCAAAGAGAGTATTTTTCATTCGTTGGCGGCCGCGCGAAAATGATTGCTCGACAACCGCAACCGCAGCGATTTCGTTGCCGGAAACGCGTTGATGTTACTCAATGGGTAATTCGAAGCGCTCGGCCCATCCACCTTTACATCGCTCACTTGTGCGGACATATAAACACGAATCGCGCGTGTAAACCGCGCGCGAGTGAAATAATTAATCGCTGGCTGTCAAAAGCACGGGGGTAGAATTACTCCGACCGGGCAATTATACCGATAGTAAACGCTCGCTCGCTCCTCGAGCACTTCGAATCGAACCGAAAGCGAGATCAACCGTGTAGCTAGACACTGTAACTGGCCAAAAAGGGCACTAGCTGTATGCGCTTGTTCTATGAACTCAATTATACGACGAGCAAGCATCGATAAATGCCTCCGATTGTTGCCGTTGTTGATCTTGAGCTACGAATATTGGGAATGTTATTGACCGTGCGCTGATGGAGGCTGCATCGACTAAACGCGACGGAAAATGGTTTTCGGTTTCATTGTCCAACATTTTTTTTCTCGATCTCAGGTAAGAGAAGGTTTTTGGTTAGAATTAAGGGAATACCGCCTTTTTCATGAATTTTTTTAACGAAAACTACAAAACTTTTTTAATCGATCAATATAACATCTTAAAGAACACATCTTGAAGAACTTTCAGTAATTTTTTTATTGAAAAATATTACATTGTTTAGTGGCAAATGGCCGTCAATGAAATAATGTTTTTATATACACGGTTTGCGGTGACCAACATTGGGACGAAGTGGATCATCTGAAAAAAAAAATGCGGATGGATTTAGTCGAATATAAGTATAAACTAGTCTTTAATCGAAGGATTTAAAAAAATATTGATTTTTCACAAAATGCCGGACAGTCAAAGTTAATGGTTCGATTTTAACGAAAAAAACGGCCGTTTTTTGGCTATAAAACGGCCATTTTTTCTCGAAAAAAAAAATCGGACGATCAAAGACTACATTTTTATGTATTAAATAAGCCTGCAAAATTTCAAGAAGATCGGTTCATTAGTGTTCGAGTAATCTTGGTCACCGACTTCAGAAATGCCATTTTGAGAAAAACGCGTTTAAAGTTTCAATTTCCGGTCGTTTACACAACGAATTCTTCTTTTTCAACGCTCATATCTCAGTCAATTTTGTTCGGATCGACTTGAAATTTTCAGGACATATTCTCAGATACTTATACTTCAACAAAATGCAATAAAAAAATCGATTTTTTCAAAATCGTAAGTGGGAGTAATCCCTTAATAACATACCTTTCTTCAAAATCCCAAATGAATAATCTAGGAGACAAAAAAGATCGGGAAAACGACTTTTTTCGACCCGCCACAGTGTGTCTCCCTTTAAAGAGGTTGGAGCGATTCAGTTGAGTCAAATGACGGTTTATTCATTTTTTTTTCAATGAACCTTAAAAGAATGCATACGAGATACAGATTTATTCTGTATATGCTAATTTTTTAAAATATATAATTGAAGGGCAAAATGATGCATTTTAATATTTGTATTGCGTAAAGTAGAAAAACTTTTGTGTTGCCACCAACCTGAAAAAGTATAAAATTATCGATGATTATTATGAAAAGACTACGACAACGAATGTTTTATACAATTGACAATGAAATTTTGAGTAATTTATAATTATGCCTATTCATATTTACGTCACGGGATTATTGGCCCATGGTTTACGATGGGCAAGATGAGGATTTTTTTTTCTAAATGTTTACAAAGGTTCAGTTTGCTTTAATCCATTGTTAGAAATGGTTTATCTTGGTGCGAAATAACAAAAAAATTACATAACCTTTAGTGTAAAAGTCTTGCCCATCTGACCGCACGTTCAATTACATACATTAAACTATTTTTTATTTCTGGTGTTTGGCGGTGAAAAAAGTTCAAAAAATCAGTATAGTCTAAACAATAACATGTCTTTTTTTATTAAATTTAGCCTTGGATTGTGGCTAATGCTTGAACCTCCTTAAGCAATAAATAATTTTCGTGGCATTCCAACGATGCAATGTTCAACGCTAATTTACTATCATTGTTATAATTAGTATTGCTGTTGCAATTCCATTATTGCTACTACCGATATCGTTATTATCACCCAATGCGAAAAATGAAGAGAAAAAAATCGCTTCTTTGATCTACTCGATTTTTTCCCACACTTTAATCACACGATACAACTTTAAAAAAATGTATCCAAGGTTTAAATAAATATATCAACTGATCTACTTTGTCCTGAATCAACAACGTTGTTTGAATGATTCACGAGGGAAAAAATTCGATCTAAGTCTGTTTGATTTGAAAAAAAAAAAAAAAACTTTGTTATATATTTTCATTCGAGGGCTGTGCTCGTTTATCGCATTTGTGATCCCGATGGGTCACCAAGTCATCGCAGTGAGCCGGGCAAAGCTCTCGGCTCCTTCCCGTGCAACGGGACGGAAAATTCCTGTTACGTCGGTATAATTCTGTTTTATCAGATCGCTCGAGTGCACTATAACGTCAAGTGTAAATAACCGTAGGCCCTCTCTCTCTCTCTCTCCCCCTCTCTCTCGCTCTCTTTCTTCCATCGCCCGTAGAAAAGCTCGTTTTTCTCAACGGAAATAACGCTTCATTTCCGGGCTTTGATGTTTAATGTAATGTTTGACGAACATATACGAACCCGCGCAAGCGCGCGCACGGATAACACGGTGAATAAAACATCGTAATGGCAATTGGGTGTTTTCGAAGCTTATCACGAACTGGCTGACGTTCTGATTTTCCGACGGACAAATACGTCGTTGTGAATTATAAATGTTGAGTAAAAAAAGCGAAAATGAAAAAAATCATGCATTATGAGACGTACATTTTTTTGGTTTATTATTGATATGTATTATAATTTTCGATTTAATAATTAGGTCGTTAATATTATTGTTGTTTTTGTTAGTGTAATCATTATCATTACGATTGTTGTTGTTGTTGTCAGTATTATTAGTATTTGATATTTCCACAATACAGCAATATACAACGACAACTAATATTGTCGTCGTTGTAAGCATCATTGTTCTTATTTTTATTATTATCATTATTGGTGTTGTCGTTATTATTATTATCATTCTTATTGTATTATTATCGCTCTTATTATTATGATTATTGTCAATGTTATTATTATTACCGTTTTTATTTTCGTGATTATTATTATTATTATGATTGTTGTTATTTTTTTATGTTTATCATGATTATTTTTATTTTTTATCATTGTTTCTGTTACGATTATTGTTATTATTGTTGTCGTTCCCATTTTATTTTTATGATTATTATCATGATAGTTGTTATTTCATATTTATCGTGATTGTTTTTCTTTTTTACGCTTTTTGTTGCTGTTACGATTGCTGTTTTTATTATCGTTCTCATTATTATTATTATCATTATCGTCATTATTATTATTGTTGAGGCGTTACGTGGGTTTAAGATCTTCAAAAAATCCATTTTTTTTTATTTCATTATCTAATAGTACAATGTGTCTAGAATATTCTTCCAAAGTTATAAGTCAATCGGAGTAGAAGTCTAGGAGAGGGAGAGCCTTTGGGAATTCCCCCCGTTGGGAAAGACTGGCCAGGAGCGAAGCAGGTAATCGCATTTTTCTCAAAACACTATTTTTGAAGTCGGTGGACGCGATTTCTCAAAAACTAATGCACCGATATTATTGAAATTTTGCACCCTTCTTCAAAATAGCATTGACTAATAATTGAACGAAGGTTTTTTTTATTACAATTAATTTTACAAGGCTATACGTAGTGTAAATTGTACCAAAAGTTAAACTCTTTTGCATACAATTCGGCCAAAAATTCGAATTCCAATTTTTTTGAAAATCCTTGGTTCAATCACGAGCTATAGTTATCTGCTAACAGAAAAAAATGGGTTTTTTTAATTTCAGATAAAGCTATCATGAGTTATCCTGACCACCACGAGGATACGTTTTTTCAGAGCTCTCCGGAAACCAGGTCCCACCGGCTGAATTTCCCAAATTTTTGGATAAATTTTTAAAAAATTTTGTTAAAATGTTGCTCTATGATGTGCGTAACATTTTGAATGAAAGAATTTAAATATTATAATTTTTTTAATACAGAAAATATGCTTTTTGGCTTCGAAACCCACGTAACCCCTTAAGAAAAGAGTGCAGGGAATTATTTCCGGCTGCCCTTTGTACTTCGAGTGTACCCCAACCGAAACCTTCAAAACCGCACCCCCCCCCCCCCTCATACGTCGATCCACTTTGCTCCAAATTGCATTAGAAAAATCGTAGAACACGTATAGTTTGTAGTGTCTCGTGTGTATGCACGAACTATACATTATGCCGAAGAGTACGTGTGCACATAAGAATTTATTACGTGCCCCTCACGCCCCGGCCCATTGTCGTTTGTCGAAGACGCGTTGTATGGCGACGAAAGTCCTCCGGGAGAGCGCGTATCTGGCTCGAAAAATACCCGTGAAACGTAAAAAGCTTCCGTCGTACTCCGTCTATAGGTATATGTATATTTATATATAAACATGTCCTGGAGCAAACAAATTGCCATTGAAGATATATCGTTCCGATTGCATCGAGAGCCCAGAAGTCGAGAACTTTACGGCTTTTTGGATTTTTTTATTTTTCCTCTCCCGCCGTCTTTTTTTTTCGCCTTGCGAGGATCCATCTTAAGCGGGATCCCTTCCGCAACATCTACCCCGACGTCGTAGAGATCCATGCACATGCAAGCTTTATTTTTTATGCATATATATATATACAAAAGATGACCCGCATTTTTTATTTTTTTCCAGCTGAAAAGCTTAAGGGGCTAAATCCCATTTCGTAGGTTTCGACGATTTTTAATAAAAATTGAGGGTTTTTGAGAAAATGGATGGCGAATTTGTATTTGGGAGGTGACAATACATCGATAGGGACTTATTACAAAAAATTCGAGATCTTAATTTTTTTGCACCGTGGGCAAAAAAAGTTCGTTCACTGAAACGTCGATTGTTTATTTTCTGCTTCGATTTGGAACTCAATTCTGTGCGCATTCCGTTCGTAGTCGTTTCCCCTTTGAAGTGCCGTTCGATTTATGGATGTCCGATGATTTTTCGATTTTTGGCAGAATTTCAAAGTCTGACTATCGATTTTCGCGATTTTTTTCATACATAGCCTTTGCTTCTCTTTCGGTAATTTTTCAGGTGCATTTTCCGAAAAAAACTACTTGCGATATCGCGATGAACTCAACGGCATCCTCTGACAAGAAACATCCCTCAGGTGACCACCTTCGATTTTGTTGAAATTTGGATATGTTATAAAGCACCGAAAAGTAAGCGATACGTATTTTTTTTTATCGGCGGAAAAATGGTTTTAAGGGCTGAAACGCACCCTCAAAAATGGGGATGTTTTTCGTCGATAAAGTTTCAAAGGTACGAGATATTAAAAAATTTCAAATTGCAACAATGTTTACTTTTATTTGTGCACTATACATTGGAGATGAGAACGATAACGTTATCGACGAAAAACGAAAAACACTCCTATTTTCGAGGGTTCGTTTCACCCCTTAAAACCGTTTTTCCGCCGATCAAAAAAAAAACGTATCGCATACTTTTCGGTGCTTTATAACATATCCAAATTTGAACAAAATCGAAGGATGTTACCTGAGGGACGTTCCTTGTAAGTCTGTCAAAATCCTTTTCCAAACTCCACCATTAAGTTTATGTAACTCAAATATTACCGACGCTATTGCTTTTCAAAATTTCGCTATTTGACAATTTGGCACAATTTAAAAAAACGTCCGAAAATCCCTCAATCGATGGGTTCTTTTCTCCTAGGCCAAAATTTGATATTCTAGTAGGTCACGATCCAATTTAGCACCCCCTTAAATATGACGTCGAACTCATGGGACACCCTATAAAATATATAGGCCTTATACAATATATAGACCCTATACAATATACAGGATGTTAGGAAGGTCGCTGCAAAGCCTTAAGGGGGTGATTGATCACCTCATTCGGAACTTATCTGAACTAGGTTACCTTAGTCCAACGTCTAAGGATTTCGAGTTATCGTGGTAAGTATGATTTTTTGAAAATTTCCCAAAATTAGGTACTAACTCGTTCATAATGTTCAAACAGACAATAATTGGTAACTAAAAACTTATTTGCGTCTTAGCTTAATGTGTATTCAATCGACAAACACCAATACAATCATCTGTAGCCACACAACTAATTAAATGGGACATGTTGAATAATTGAAAAATTGTCAAAAAATGTAAAAAAACCTCGGGTTACTGCTGTTTAAAAAAATATAGCATCAAGCAGTGAGATGCAGTCAGAGGAGTGAAAAAACGAGCATTTTCAATAATTTTCCTTCATAGTAATTAAGTTTGTTTTACAAAAGTGGTTACACAGACTTTGTATGTCATATTTCAACTTGACTTGTACAAATTTTCGAAGAAAAATATTGCTTATTTATAAAAATGCGGTGACCATCATAAAATTTAACTGTATCATCTGAAATTTAAAAAAAACCAACAAAAATGTCATTAATTTAATAATAAATCTAGTCCTTAATCGAAGCTTTTTTTTAATTAACAAAATGGCGGCTTCCGACAAATTTCGATTTTCGACCAAAAATCGCTCGTTTGTTGTTAAAAAGAATATAAATTTTCAACAAAAATGAAAATCCTTCGATTAAGGACTAGTTTTTAATGCTATCAATAAGCACACCAAATTTCATCAAAATCCATCCAGTGGTTTTTTAATTATAGTGGTCACCGACTTGAAAAACATAGTTTCGAGAAAAACGCGTTTAAAGTTTTTCGATGTGGATACGGTATTGTATGTTCGTAAAATGTTGAGCTCGATGGATGAAGCTAAACTTTTTTTATGTATTTTGATCCGCTGGATCCGAATATCACAATTTTTCGCCGAAAATTCGAGCATTCAATTGTTTATAGCCAATTGTTAAAACAATTTTTCGAAAAATTAAAGTCTTTCGAGACGAATTATTTTTTTTTAACATTTTGGGCAATTTTATAACGAAAGTATTCTTTATAAAATGTTTATTTCATTTATTATTTTCGAAACATCATACTTCGAGAAAATGTTTTGAAAAATCGTTTTTTGAAAATTCCGACTGCATCTCACCTCTTAACGGCGGGGTAAAGTTAATTCGGCGGAAAAAAGGCATGTTTTTAAGATTTTTTTTTGGCGTAACGAATAGTGTTCGTTTATTGAAAAATTTACATATAATAAAGTAACATTTGAACAACATTCTCCTAAATTTGCATTGCAAAATATTCAAAATTGAGCGAGTGAAAATTAAACCCCGGAGGCGCCTCGAAAAAAAGTTGGTTTGCGATGTGCACCATAACTCGCAACAGAATCATTTGAAACAAAAAAATCAAAATGCATTTGTTAAAGGAGATGTTTCTCGAGGTAATGACGGGAGGATTTTTTTTTTCGATTTTTCGATTTTTCGTAGCACTTGGGAGGCAAAAACCCGATTTTCGCTAAAAAAATCGGCTAATTTGTTGTTGAAAAATTAGTAATTATTAAAAACAACAAAAAAGCTCTCGACAATACCTGGTGAATTATGTGAAGAAGTACTGTGCAAAATTTCAAAGCGATTGGTCCAGTAGATTTTAAGTTATCGTGCACACGGACTTCAAATATGACAAGTCTCAGAAAAACGGTTTGAAAAACGCAGAAGAGAAGAGAACGGCATGGAGCAATAGACGCTCAAATACTCATAACTTCGTCAATTTTACTCCGATCGAATTGAAATTTTAACACAATATTCTTGATATATTATGCATTTATTTTAAAAAAAATTTTTAAATGAAAAAAAAAATGTTTAATACTTTACCCCGCCCTTAACATCAGAGGTAAACGACTTAGTACCTAATTTGTGAAATTTTTTCAAAAATCATACCTACCATGATAACTCGAAATCCTTAGACTTTGGCCAAAGCTAACCTAGACTAGATATGTTCCTAAAGAGGTGACTCATCACCCCCTTAAGTCTTTGCATCGACCTTCCTAACACCCCGTATAGCCCTATACATATACATAGGCCCTAAGAAACGTTCTCGAACAAAAATGCATTCTCGTCTCGTGTGGAATTCTCCTCATATAAAGTGGATCCAGCGTTAACGTTGTACGCCCACACCCGCTTGCACACGAGAACGCGAAAATGTGAGAGAAAAGTACGCGTGCGTTTTTTTCACCTCGCGACAACTCGCTCGTACGTAATTTATGGTCTCGTCGTTCTCGTCACCGCGGAACTCAGCCGCCCTGAAACCCCCGCCCTCGACCTCGACGCGTTACGTCAACCGGGGAGAATATTGCGTGCACTTTCGGTGCACTCGAACAACGGGGAAAATGACGGAACAAGGCCATATGCGCTGGAGGGATGGAGTGTGAGAGCGCCGACTATAAAGAAAATATGAGAGCTTCGAGATCTCATTTCTCTCATATATATATATATATATATATATATATATATATATATATATATATATATATATGTATGTATGTATGTATGTATGTATGTATGTATGTATGTATGTATGTATATGTATATACATATATATACATATAAATATGAATATATATATATATATATATATATATATATATATACGATTTAAATCATGACTCGCTGCGATACGTTGTTACTTATCGCTACCACCGCGATAAAAAAAATCGCACTCAGAATAAATTCGAAAAAAAAGCTTCCCGTCGTTTCGAGAAGAAAGAAAAAGTCCTCGAGGTCGCTTGATGTCGCTCGAAAGCATTGGAAATTTTATTCTAACAACTTTCTGTACGAAATCTCGAGTGAAATTTATGAACCGATGAAACTTGATATTGTATATTACTTAGACATTAAGGGGTTAGGCCACAGTAAGGTATATAAAATCATGTGTGAATTTAACAACTTTTTTCCGTGTGAAAAAGTGATTGACTCATAAAATTAATTACACATCTATTTAGTATGAATATCAAACTGTTAGAAAAAATATATATATTTTTTCGATCTACAAAATGGCGGACTATTAATATTTTATTTTGTTATCTTTTTTTTAGGCGCTCCGCGACGTGACGTTTGGCATCGACAATTTTTTACCTAAAACAAAAATGTTCGTCAATCTACATTAGAATACCTAGAGAAGTACGTATGGAATTTAAAAAATATTGTTTTTATTCAAAAGTTGTAGGTATTTGAAATCAAGAAATGAATTTTCAGTGAAATATTTCGTTATAATTGCTCATAAACTGCTCATAAAATGAAAAGTTTTCGATTAATCAGAAATTCCGTACGTACTTCTCTGCGAAATGCAATTAGGAACATAACTTTTTAATTTGAAGTAAATCGAGTGATAATTGTTAAAGTTATTTGTCACGCCAATTGGAAAAAAGCTGCTTCGAGACGTTTCGAGTAGTCGGCCATTTTGTACATCGAAAAAAAAAACATTTTCTAACACCTTAATATTCATACTAAATAGATGTGTAACTAATTTTATGAGTGAATCACTTTTTCATACGAAAACAAATTGTTAAATTCGCACATGACTTTATACCTGTTACTGTGGCCTAACGCCTTAAAGAATTCTTGATATACAGGGTGTCCCTCTTATCTCTACCACCCGAAATAACTCGATAATTATCGACGTCACAACAAAAATGTTCCAGACAAAAGTTGTACGGTGTGAAGAGGGCCATCAAATGCGACCAATTGTTTTTTTTTTCCGGTGAAGGCGCCGACGCACAGTGAAGGTCACCTCCACTTTTTAAAATGAAATGGTACATTTTTTCAACCATCTTGTGGAGCACCTCAAGCCGCATAAAAAACATTAGGGGGCCAAAGTCGTTCAAGGTCATTCAAGGTCAGCATCGATGATACAAATCTAAATATCTCGGATCACTGCCAAATATTATTCGGCCGATTATATGGCAGATAGCAACTATGCAATTACACCAAACAATTTGAGAAACTAGCAACTAGGACACAAAAAAAAACCAATGTAAAATAATTTTTGCAAATGTGAATGGAAGATCATTCATGTAAGCACCCTTAAAACGAGTTTACAAGGAATAAAAGATTACAACTACTATATTGAGCTTTCATCCTGAACATTTTTGTTTTCACAAAACAAAAATGGAGGAACAAAAATGGAGGAGATTTGAATTCACATCAATGTGAATTCAAATTTCCGAACTTTCGATCAAACAACATCTACTCTCTCCTCATCACGCGAAAATTTCCGCCATGATTCTACGCACCACAAAGTTCCACGAATATTCCACAAAATCCAAAAATTCCCGGACAACCACAACGAGGTGCAGACGATGTGAGAATTTATTCGTAGATATAGCTGTACACTCGATGTTTGTTAAATTTCGAAACAGGCACATTTACCACTGCGAAACAACCACAGATCTCTAAGGCCCTCTCTCTCGCTCTTTCTCTCTCGCTCTCTCTCTCTCTCTCACCCTCTCGCATATGAACGCAAGTATTTACGAGAGGAAAAGCACTACGCGATATGCCAGCTTGCGTCGCTTATCACACCAATTCTCCAGAGAGTAACACCTCCAATAACGATAAACGTTTTCTCGAGTACGTGCACACGTACAGACATATATATATATATATATATATATATATATATATATATATATATATATAGAGAGGGTGTCCCAGAACTGAATTCGTGCCGTGAAATGGGGGTTAGGGGTGAAATTCTGAGTCGATTGATATGAGCATGTGTGGGTCTCGGATCAACCCTTGAATTATTATTGATTTTTAAAGCCGGGCCAATAAGGTGCGCCCGATGAGCCGGCGGTATCGTTCACCGACGTACGCCGTACGTCGGCGAACGATACCGCCGGCTCATCGGGCGCACCTTATTGGCCCGCCTTTAAAAATCAATAATAATTCAAGGGTTGATCCGAGACCCACACATACTTATATCAATCGACTCAGAATTTCACCCCCAACCCCCCATTTCAAGAAATGCATTCAGTTCTGGGACACCCCGTATCTATACGCACACACTCACACACATGTTTATGTGTATATGTAAAAACATATGCACGAGAGTGCAATGCTGGCAAAGCTCTTCCCAGGTAATAAAAGCCGTACATGCGCAGCGTAACATAAACGAGTGTTTTACGTACAGACTCTGATGCTCCTCGAGATTTCACGTAGATGCATATACCCGTAACTTGGCAAATGTAACGAGTTAGCGCGTGAGTTTCCCTATCAGTTCGCAAGCTCGATACCACCCTTGCACATGCACCATGGACGACCACGTACCGTGGGGCTTCTCGACCCTCATCGCTTTGCTACACGTGATAATACGTGGCTTCAATGGCTGGCTGACTGGCGGACTTTAGGTGGCTGACCTTCAAAGCACTATTCATGATGAGCTATTTTTCATTTCCGTTTAGTCAGCTGGACAAAACATGCTGCAATTCGCATACATATGCACGTAAGGTTTCGATTAATCACGAGGCAGTTAATGATCAACTGGCAGTCGACTTCGTGGGCGATGGAGAAGGTTGGCGGGGGAGGTGATCTTGATGAAATAGGAACAGCTTGCGTCAGGATGTTGGAGCCGTCGGTGCATGAGCTCCAGTTTACGCAGCATCCGGGAAAAATACCGACTGTGTACGGTAGTTATTTCTAATATATTTCGTTGAGATGACGTTTCTCCGATGGGAGACAGAGCGGGAACGAAGAAAGCTCGGGGGAATGACGGGGGTGCAGGGCGGCGCAAGGGATGATGTATCACGGGGATCAGAGGCCACAGGGCCATATATGGAGTATTCCGACTCAACTCGGACTACTGTTTGTCTCATCAACGTTCATCATTGATTTCCATAATGGAAAACTTGACGTCAAAAAAGCACCTAACTTTTTTCAATTTTTCTACACACCCCTTTCCTTTCTGCGGCTGCAAAAAAATCGAAAAATCCACTCGGGGCGTTTTCAAAATTCTGAAAGTACTCAGATACGTTTTAGACCTGTTTTGTGCATTTTTCACCAAAGCTCAACTTGTGCTTCTGATGTTTACTCTTTTTTCGTGAAATTTCGGTTTTGGGGATGATTTTTCGTCAGCTTGGATGTCAAAAGGTACTTTTTCGATTTTGCGAGTAAAAAAACTTAAAAAATCGGGAAAAATGTGTTTTGAAAATAAAAAGAATGGATATACTATTTATAATGTTTAAGGGGTTAGGCCAACTCTAGAGGCATAAAATATAGGCCTTTTGGGATATTTTTAAAAATCTTAAAAAATCGGGAAAAATGTGTTTTGAAAATAAAAAGAATGGATATACTATTTATAATGTTTAAGGGGTTAGGCCACTCTAGAGGCCGAAAAAAACAGGCCTTTTGGGGATTTTTTTCTTCAGAAAAACTACGAAATAAGTCAAGATAATAATTATACTTGGCGTCAAGACGCTGCCGCGTCTCTTGATTCACTTTTCAAAAATTTGCCTAAAAAAATCGTCAGATAATTGTTAATAACAGATGAACTATGCAATATAAAAAAAATCCTACGTACTTCCATAGACAATGTCTTTTTCATTATATATTCAACATTTCAAGTGAATCGGTTGAAAATTGTCTGTTATGTTTCCGGCCAACTTAAAAAATGCATTTTTGAGATAAACTCTGCACGGCCGCCATTTTGAAGTTAATCGCTTCAAAAAAATTATTGTATACAGTCACTGATATGTATGATAATCGCCCTTTTTTGTAATCTCGATTTATTTTGTAGTTTGTCTGAAAAAAAACCCCAAAAAGCCAATTTTTTCAGCCTCTAGAGTGGCCTAAGGCCTCAATTGAATGAATAATGCTCGAATGGATATAACATTTAGAATGGAAGGATTGGGATCAAGTTAGAGAAAATGAAACGAAGCCTTTTGTGTACCGCAAAATTTTAATTACTAGCACAATGAAAAAAAGAAACAGCGAGAGAGGAGGGGGGAACTAGATAACACACCATAGATACCGTAGCAAAAATAGGATTTTTGATGATTAAGAAAGTATTCAGAATGGAATATATCCTACTCAAATTGAATTTTATCCAAAATAATATTTTTCAAGTTTTTCTTTACTTGCAAGACCAAAAAACTTTTCTACTGACTTCCAAACTGTCTAATAATCATCCCCAAAATTGAATTTTTG
>OZ023320.1:5230142-5402642 GCA_964007375.1 Ophion obscuratus
CTATATTTTCGAACCTATGGACCACCCTTGAATTTTGCTTTTTCCAACCCCTCTCGGGGGTTGAAAATTCAAAATGAAATTCTGGGAAAACTATTGACCGAAAGTAAAGAGATACGAGTTTGGCGCTGTGGACAAAAATGTAGCCAAGGGTTCAAGCTACAAATTCTTCCATGGCGGCGAATTCGTACGGCCAATAGTTTTCCCAGAATTTCATTTTGAATTTTCAACCCCCGAGAGGGGTTGGAAAATGAAAATTCAAGGGTGGTCCATAGAAACGAAAATATATAGATAATTACTCTCTACATTTTGTACATTTGAACCATACCCTAAAAGTCGATTGTTTTTTAGTTATTCAGTAAACAATTTTTTTGTTGTATTTTAACGATTCTTTGGGGATGAATGGAGAGTGATCGGAGAGTGATGATCAAATACTCGATCGACGCGGCTTTTCAAGGGCTACAACTTTCCCATTTGAACAAAAGGTGTACGATTTTTTTCTAAAGAGTTATTGAATTAAGACTAATTTTTCAAAATTTCACCCCACTTTTTCACCCCCAAAATGAACTTCCACGACTTTGGCACTGTGGATAAAACTAAAGCCCGGATTTTTCTCAAGATTTTGTCTCACGGCGCCGATCTCGTAGGGGTTGTAGTCTGGCATTAATCCACCCCCATCTCCTTTCATCCCCTAAAAAAACCCTACACCCCGATTCTTAGGCAAACTTGGATTTAGCACCCGCGGCGCCTACAAAATCGCCTGTCAAAAAACTAGCCTTCTTCTAATTTTCTCCGATTCCGGGATTTTTCAGCGACAGCACGACTGTTCTATAGTATTATAATGATAATTTTATTTCATTTAAATTATTTTTTTATGTTTTGTTTAAAAAAAAATATTTTATTTTTTATTTATATATTCTATATTAATTTTGTTAATAAAATAAAAGATTTTATTTTTTATTTTATTATTATTATTTTTTACTATTTATTATTTTTGTATCATTGTGGTTGCTTTTTTCCATAAGGTGGTAACATTTTTTACAATAATCTCTCTGAAAAATGATAAAAAATGTTAAATAGAAATAGACTTTTTGTTTTATTATTATTCTTACTTCATTTTATTTTATTTTTATTATGTTTTTTTGTGTTATTATTATTTTTCATAATTTGTCTTATTATTATCATATATAATAAAAATGATAATAATAATGCGATGTCCTGTAGCCTACCGCAGTCTCGTCTAATCCGCACGTCGTCTAGTTACAATCGTTACTTTGCATGTACCAAGGAGAAGGAGAGACGGATGCGGAAGAAACGTCAGCAGGAGGAACTGAGCCAGCAACAGCAGCAGTTGCAGTTGCAGGAGCCCTTTTACGTTAGAGCCAACGCCTCGTCGACGTTGCCCGGCACGGTCGACACAAAGACAAGCCCAAAGGACGAGATATCGAGCCTGGGCTCCGGTGACAGACCGAACGTCACGATCTTAGCCCCGATAAGCATCTGCCTCGGGGCCATGCTTTGCTACATCGTCGCCGGAGCTTTTACCTTGTACAAATTAGAGGGTTGGAGCTTTGTAGGTAAGAGCCTTGATTCACTCTGGCCGCGAGAACGACTACGAAAAAAAACGAGTCGATTTCCAATATTTGTTTCGGGTGTAGTTTCGAAAAGGACATATCTCCGATTAATTTACAATTTTACGTACCCATGTATTTTTACTTGCTCATTACGAATATGATAGTGAAAATACCCGAAAATTTGATTTTCAAGGTCAAAATTCACAAAAACTGATTTTTTAAAAGTTTTTTTACTTTATTTTGATAAATGTTGATCTTAGACAAAAATGTTTCCTACAAAAGTTGTAGCCTATGGTAAGATTGATCTTTTATCTTTTATACAGTTTTTGTCTAAAACCATTCCGTTTCGAGAAAAATGGGATAATGCTCCAACAAGTACATTTTGCTAAACTCCACTAGTTTAAAGTACGTACGAAGATAACATCGAAACTAATGGAGTTTAGGAAAAAGTACTTTTTCGAGCATTATCCCATTTTTCTCGAAGCAGATTGGTTTTAGACAAAACTTGTATAGAACATAAAAGATCAATCTTTTTATGGACTACAACTTTTGTACGAAGTATTTTTCTCTGAGATCAACATTTATTACAATAAAATAGAAAAACTATTGAAAAATCAGTTTTTGTAAGTTGTGACCGTGAATATCAAATTTGCGGGTACTCTCACTATAATATTCGTGATCAGCGTATAAAAATACATCCGTACGCAAAATTCGAAATTAATCGAAGGTATGTCCTTTTCGGAAGTTTATTCTTCTTTCCTTACGGAAGTATTGGGATGATGAGGTCGGGATTTTACACAAAATTGATGCATAGTGTTGTCAACTTCGAGTTTTTTTTTATTGATAAATATTGATGAACAATTGAGTTGTTATTATTTAAAGAAAGTGCCGAGGTTGGTAAGTGCAAGTCCATCCGGCAACTATAGGCCTCTCTGAAATGAATAATAAACAAAATGTAGTTTTGGTGTAATAATTGAATTTTCGTATGACCGGAATGTTTTTTAAATTTTGAAAATTACACAAATGGCACAATTACACAATTACACAAATTACACAAATTACACAAATTACACAAATTACACAAATTACACAAATTACAAAATGTAGAGAAAAAAAATCTATTTCCGACGAAAAAATACATAATACATACAAATATTAAGGGAGACTTTGTCCTCGTAGTGCCATATTTCAAGTGTTTACATTTTATTTTTTTTAAAGGAAACGAGTAAAGCTTTTTAAGTGCGGTTTTTTTCTTGCATTTATTCATGATATACAGAACGTTAAACATTTTTTTTTAAACCAAAATGGCGGCCGTTGCAGCTCCGCGAAAACAGGTCCTCAAATCGCGGGAGGTAAACGGCTGACATCACTGCCCCCTCTTTGTTGATCTGAAACACAAATTCAAAGCATATTATCAATCTGTGACCCTTTGGTCACGGAATGACGGATGGGTTTTTCGTTTAGTACAAATTTCGGAAAATGGCGGCAATTTAAAAAAAATCGAATTTTCGCGTTTTTTTTCTCGCATAAAAAGATAAATAATAAATGCAAAAATGTATCTATCGAAAAAACGATCCGTCATTCCGTGAAGACATACTTTCTGAGTATGCTCTCCGAATTTCAGGTCAATACGTTAATTACAGCGGTCAGGAGAATGTCAGCCATTTAAAAAAACGTGTTTTCGAGAAAAACGCGTTTAAAGTTTTGTAATTTTTTTACACAAATGTGTTTATAATTACCGCTAATCGGCAATGCCTGGTCCATAGAGGCATCCCTCCTCTTCTTCTAGCTGCTCATGTTGAGCCGCTAACATCTACCGCTGCTCCAAGGACAAAGTCTCCCTTAATACAGAAATACAATTTTTTTGATGTATGTCGAAAGTGTATTTATTAAATGTAACAACTTTCATATCAATATCTATAATATAAACCTATCAAAGAAAATCACGAAAATAGCCTTTTTTTAGCATCTAAAGTGAGCAGACCCATTAAGGGCGGGGTAAAGTATTTGAATTTTTTTTTCAATTTTGTTCAATTTTTTAAATGAATGCATAATATATCAAGAATATTGTGTTAAAATTTCAAGTCGATCGGAGTAAAATTGACGAAGTTATGAGTATTTGAGCGTCTATTGCTCCATGCCGTTCTCTTCTCTTCTGCGTTTTTCAAACCGTTTTTCTGAGACTTGTCATAAGGTAAATGTCCCAATTATTGAACAGGTCCCAATTATTGAACACTATCTTGTATTCTAATTATTTCTCATTCACCTGCATGCATTTACTTATTTATAAAATTTCATTACATATATGGAACTTTTAGCTATCGAAATGTTACCTTACTTGTGCAAAAAAAGCTTTAATTAATAGAGAAAAAAATTATTTAATCAGCAACGGTGACTCGTTTTGACGTCTCGTGGTAACTGCTTATCGTTTTTGCTAAGACGCGCCGCTTCATGCGTAAGGGCATAAAAAATTCAAAAACTGTCGCATCTCAAAAAGTAAAGGCATTTCAGGTTCCTCAGAAAATTTCTTACAAATAACAATTTTTATGAAAAAACTTTATTTAATTATTTGTTAAAAAATACGATGTTCGATCATTGGGACATAGAAAATGCAGTGTGTCCCAATTATTGAACACTTGAATTCTCCAAGTTGGCGTCATTAAACCCATCAAAACATCGAGACAATTAACGTGTGACAGATCGTGTGAATCGGATTTATTCAAACAAAAACTGTAAGTTCCTGAATAAACTTACCTCTATTCTTTTAATAATAACTCTAAGATCGTCAAATATATTGTTCATTTGTATTTTCGTGCAATAAACATAAAAAGGAAAGTAAAAAGAGAATATAACCTAAATGTAAGCTAAAAATACGAATTTACTGTTCAATATTTTTTGCTCTCCGATATTTCAGGGAGCCAAGCTGCGACAAAATCAAACAAAAACAGAATATGAAAACGAGGAAGCTGAAAATAAAAATAAGTAAAGTTCGAGTTGAAAAGCAAAAATAAACCAAATGCGAATGAACCAAAAACCTGTCAAAAGAGACTAAATATATATTTTTGTATTTTTACATGATTAACAAAAGATTATTTAAGTGTTTCATTTTGCTTTTATTTCTCAATATTGTACCCAAAATAATATTTTTAGAACGGAAAAAGAATTCTCGAGAGTGTTCAATAACTGGGACATGCCTGTTCAATATTAGGGACATAGGCACTTCCAGTGTTCAATAATTGGGACATTTGCATTCTTCACATTGTTATTCTTTTTTTTCATTTGAAATCATTTAAAAATAATTTAAAGGGTGATTTTTCGAAAGTAAAAATATCAAAGTATCATTTGAACCTGAAAGCGATGGTTTTTTCTTGATTTTATATTTTTTTCTCACCGAATTCAATCCCCCAGATCCTTAGCTGTTCAATAATTGGGACATTTACCTTATTTGAAGTCCGTGTGCACGATAACTCAAAATCTACTGGACCAATCGCTTTGAAATTTTGCACAGTACTTCTTCACATAATTCACCAGGTATTGTCGAGAGCTTTTTTGTTTTTTTTTAATAATTACCAATTTTTCAACAACAAATTAGCCGATTTTTTTAGCGAAAATCGGGTTTTTGGCTCCCAAGTGCTACGAAAAATCGAAAAATCGAAAAAAAAATCCTCCCGTCATTACCTCGAGAAATATCTCCTTTAACAAATGCATTTTGATTTTTTTGTTTCAAATGATTCTGTTGCGAGTTATGGTGCACACCGCAAACCAACTTTTTTTCGAAGCGCCTCCGGGGTTTAATTTTCACTCGCTCAATTTTGAATATTTTGCAATGCAAATTTAGGATAATGTTGTTCAAATGTTACTTTATTATATGTAAATTTTTCAATAAACGAACACTATTCGTTACGCCAAAAAAAAAATCTTAAAAACATGCCTTTTTTTCGCCGAATTAACTTTACCCCGCCGTTAAGCCCATAATCGACTACATTACGTCTCTCTGTAAAATCAGATGCCAGCTACTTCTGCTTCATGAGCCTGAGCACGATCGGGTTCGGTGACATGGTTCCTGGTTCCTATCCGCGCTACGATCTCGTCGACTCGAGAAACGTAACCGTGTGGTTCTGCTCGTGCTACATAATGTCGGGTATGGCGCTTACCGCGATGTGCTTCAATATACTGCACGACGAGATAGTCCATCGGCTAGCTCATCAAGCGGAGAAGAACGAGCCCGTAAAGCCGAGCACGAGCGTCGACGAACTGTCGAACGATCCTTTCGCACTGACCTCGTGACAATTTCCAACCAGCAACTCCTGCCATCGTAACGTCACGGAGGAGAGCCTCTGCGGCGAGCCACCCGCGAGTATCTTCGCCCACGACAACGAGATCAATATTCTAAAGGACTCTTACAATCAGGTGGACGTTACGAGAGACTGTAAGCCAATAATCAAACTCGAGGGTCACATGGCACCTCCGATTTCGGCTGTTTACACGCTTCCCGAACTTGACGAGGACGCGGAAGAAAATACGGAAATGTAAACGACTTCTTTGCAATATCCATACGTTCGTATACAGGGTGTCCCTCTTATCTCTGCCACCCGAAATAACTCGGTAATTATTGACGTCACGAAAAAATGTTCCAGACAAAAGTTGTACGATATGAGGAAGGCCAACAAATGCGACCGATTTTTTTTATTTCGGCGGAGGCGCTGACGCACGGTGAAGGTCACCTCCACTTTTTCAAATGGAATGGCACATTTTTTTGTCAACCATCTTGTGGAGCACCTCAAGCCGCATAAAACACATTAGGGGGTCAAAGTCGTTCAAGGTCATTCAAGGTCAGCTATTAAAATGAAATACAAATCTAAATATCTCGGATCACTGTCAAATATTTGGTACTGATCCGAGATGTTTAGATTTGTATGATCGATATTGACCTTGGTAAATATTTACAAGTGGGACTCCAGTCCTAATCGGCTCCAAAATGTTTTTCACGTGTTCGGGGCTATTCTGCAGTATGAAAATACGTTTTTTATGGTGAGAGAGATGGTGATTTTATGGTGAGAAGAGAAAATATTCGATTTTTGAAATACACTTTGTGTGTACCCGAACAAACCCAAACCCATGTCATTTGATCCACTTGATGTCACCAAACCCGTTTCCTCCATTTAAAAAGGTAAAAAAAGCGTTCGGAGGTTGAAATAAGGGTTGACATTGTCTTCCCCGACTTTAATATTATAAACAAAGTGCCCTGTAATACATCGACTCGGTACAAAATTTCTAAACCCCTTTTCCAGCTGGAGCCCTACTTGTAAATATTTACCGTGACCTTGAATGACCTTGAACGACTTTGACCGCCTATTTTTTCAAGCGACTTGATGTGCAACATTTCTAAACCCCTTTTCTAGCTGGTGCCCCACTTGTAAATATTGACCCTGACCTTGAATGACCTTGAACGACTTCGACCTTTGATGTTTTTCAAGCGACTTGATGTGCAAAATTTCTAAACCCCTTTTCTAGCTGGTGCCCCACTTGTAAATATTGACCCTGACCTTGAATGACCTTGAACGACTTTGACCTTTGATGTTTTTCAAGCGACTTGATGTGCTCCACAAGATAGTTGAAAAAAAAATGCACCATTCCATTTAAAAAAGTGGAGGTGACCTTCACTGTGCGTCAGGGCCTCCAGCGAAAAAAAAAATGGTTACATTAGATGGCCGCCTGCAGACCGTACAACTTTTGTCTGGAACATTTTTTTGTGACGTCGATAATTATCGAGTTATTTCGGGTGGCAGAGATAAGAGGGACACCCTATATATATATATATATATATATACAGGGTGTCCTGTAATTAATGGATAATCCTGCAACTGTCGATAGGTCAAATCGTGACCTGCTATATGCAGGAATTTCAGTGTAGTAAAAGCTCCACGGTTTTCGAGATTTTGGGCTTTATGTTTTTTTTTTATCATCTGCTTTTAGTTTTTCATATGCCATTTCTACAAATGATAACTTTTTTTACCCGATTTTTTAAAAAAATACTCTTGATTATTTGTTTTATCTAGAAAAGTCTTCTCTTTTACCTTAACTTATAGTAGGGTAGGCCGGGGTCAATTGGAACGTTTTTGAGAAAATTGTTTTAGTACAGTCGTGCTGTATATTGGAATCGGAAAAAATTAGAAAAAGGCCAGTTTTTCGGCAGGTGATTTTGTATGTGCCGCGGGTGCTAAATGCAATTTTGCCTAAAAATCGGGGTGTAGAGTTTTTTGGGGCGATGAAGGGGGGATAGGGGTGGATTAATGCCAAACTACAACCCCCACGAGGTCGGAGCCGAAAGACAAAACGTTCAGCAACTTCGGGCTTTATTTTTGTCCACAGCGCCAAAGTCGTAGAAGTTCACTTTGGGGATGAAAAAGTGGGGTGAAATTTTGAATAACCAGTTTTAATTCGAAAAGTCTTTAGGAAAAATTCGTACACTTTCTGTTCAAACGTGAACGTTGTAGCCCTTGAAAAGACGCGTCGATCGAGTATTTGATCATCCCTCTCCGATAATATCTTCAGCCCCAAAAAAAATTGTTTATTGCATAACTCAAAAACGATCGATATTTCGGGGATGGTTTAAATGTACGAAATGTAGAGAATAATTTTCTCTATGTTTTCGTTTCTATAGACGACCCTTGAATTTTGCTTTTTCCAAGCCCTCTCGGGGGTTGAAAATTCAAAAGGAAATTCTGGGTAAACTATTGATCGAAAGTAAAGAGATACGAGTTTGGCGCTGTGGACAAAAATGTAACTGAGGATTCAAGCTACAAATTCTTTCACGGCGGCGAATTCGTACGGTCACTAGTTTTCCCTGAATTTCATTTTGAATTTTCAACCCCGGGAAGGGGGTTGGAAAATCCAAATTCAAGGGTCGTCCATAGAAACGAAAATATAGACAAAAATTATTCTCTACATTTCGTACTTTTAAACCATACCCGAAAATTCGATTGTTTTTTAGTTATTTGATAAACAATTTTTTTTTTTGGTATTTCAACCATTTTTATGGCTGTGAAGATATTATCGGAGAGTGATGATCAAATACTCGATCGACGCGTCTTTTCAAGGGCTACAACATTCCCATTGGAACAAAAAGTGTACTAATTTTTCCTCAAGAGTTATTGAATTAAAAATGATTTTTCTAAATTCCACTCCACTTTTTTACCCCCAAAATGAACTTCCACGACTTCGTCGCTGTGGACAAAACTAAAGCCCACATATTTCTGAACATTTTGTCTCACGGCGCCAACCTCGTAGGGGTTGTAGTATGGCATTAATCCACTCCCATCCCCCTTCATCCCCTAAAAAAACCCTGCAAAAACTGGCCTTCTAATTTGCTCCGATTAAGGGGTTCTTCAGCGACAGCACGAGTGTACTGTTAAGGAAGCTTGACGAAAAAAATATCTTATGCAGAATTTTCATACAAACCAATTCCAGCATCTGAATTTAATAGCCTGCGGTGTAAAAAAAAATGTGCTACGCATATCGTGCCAATTACTTTAAAATGTCGCTCAAATATTGTCGATTCACATCATATGTAGTAATGGCATGCGAAAAACCAAAAGCAGAAGATTTAAAAAAAACGTAAGCCCAAAATCTCGAAAACCGTGGGACTTTCACTGAACTGAAATTCCAGCATATAGTAAGACATAATCTGACCTATCGACAGTTGCAGATATATATATATATATATATATATATATATATATATATATATGCGTACATTTTATAAATAATTCAAAATTAGAATATTAAATTAATCAGATTATAAAGTTGTAATATAAAATTTACCCACTGCATATATACAGGGCTACTGGTTATTGGTCACGACCCCGTTAACGGTTTGTAGGACATGTTTTGCGCTATCAAACAACCCAGTAATGCTTTATGCCAAAGTGAACCATTTTCGGGATCGTATTATTTTTATTATTTCTTTAAAGTGAGAGGTAGGAAACTTGAAAAATAAATCTTAACAAACTGTCGTGTGGAATCAAACCTTTTTATTATTTGTAGTTCGAGGACACAGTAACAAAGAATTGTCAACAATAAAATAAGAATAATTATTAGCCTTGTAAAGGGTTGGGCCCCTAATTCGAAAATGTTTGCAGATTATTCTTAGTTTATTGGTGATTGTTCTTTTTTGCCGTGTCCTGATACTACGAATGATAAAAAAATTTCATCCCATACAACAGTTTTTTTACATTCATTTTGAAAGGTGTCCGACCCTCACTGTAGAAAAATAATAATATCTCGTAAATGGTTCACTGTTGCATAAAGCATTACTGGGTTATTCGATAGCGGAAAACATGTGTTACAACCTTTTCACGGCATCGTGACCAATAACCAGTAGTTCTGTATATGCGTATTATATATATATATATATATATATATATATATATACAAACTGTGAGTAATTTTCTATTAGAATTTTGTGATTTATTATTATGTAAGCATTTATAATACATTATGTTATAATGTTTAGAATATAAAATTTAAAGTAATTTGAATTAATTTAAAAGTAATTTTGATATTTTTATTTAATATTATGTGTGTGTATCTGCTGCGTGTGTATACATATATATATATATATATATATATATATATATATATATATATATATATATATATTAGGGTGATTCGTTTCAGGGCAACTTTTTTTTTACTCATCGTGCCCGAAAACCTTTAGTTGGCACCCAAAAACGAAGTTTCGTGAAAGGGGGGTGTTGTCAAAAATATTTAGAGGTCGCGAATTAAAATTGAATGTTTCCCATTTGATTAACATTGAAAAAAATGTTTTTCTCATTATTAGTGTTACCATTCGGTGATTTTTGATATCGCGATATTTTCCAAGTGGGTTCTCGTAGGAAATATGATACTCCACAATAAAGTTCATTGAGCCATGGGTGTAAATTCAACCGTTTCAGGGCATCATTATTTCAAGTGAATATTGTGCAAAATATCTATTCAAACGATTGTAACGCCTAAGCTAGTAGATATATCGAAAAAAATTCAGATGAGAACTTTGTAGAGAAAGTAATTTTCTACAAAAAAAGTCCTATAAGCCGAGCCCGAAAATTCAACTCTTTCTCAGCTATAGGTGGATAAAGTAAAATAAATAGATTTTTTTTAAACAAAAATATCTATTTATTTTACTTCATCCACCTATAGCTGAGAAAGAGTTGAATTTACGGGCTCGGCTTGTAAGACTTTTTTGTAGCAAATTACTTTCTCTACATAGTTCTCATTTGAATTTTTTTCGATATATCTAATAGCTTAGGCGTTAAAGCCGTTTGAATAGATATTTTCATACAATATTCACTTGAAATAATGATACCGCTGAAACGGTTGAATTTACGGACACGGCTCAATGAACTTTATTGTAAAGTATCATATAGAACCCACTTGGAAAATATCGCGATATCAAAATTCGCGGAATGGTAACACTAATAATGAGAAAAACATTTTTTTCAATGTTAATCAAATGGGAAACCTTCAATTTTGATTCGCGACCTCTAAATATTTTTTGACAACACCCTCCTTTCACGAAACTTCGTTTTTGGGTACCAACTAAAGGTTTTCGGGCACGATGGGTCAGAAAAAAAAGTTACCCTGAAACGAATCACCCTAATATATATATATATATATATATATATATATATATATATATATATATATATATATGCAGACATGGATCATTTTTAATCAAAATTTACTCACGTACCGAAATCGTGGAGCGCTCAGCTCTTTCCGAATCATTTTTATCGCCTCAAACTTGAGTCCAATTAATTTAAAGTAAATTTTGTACTTTAATTTGATATTATGTATGTGTGTTTGCTGCGTGTATATATATCTATATATATAGTTTATTCACATAGTTAATTGAATACATTTTATATTAAATACATTTTTATAATTTGGTGAATTCAACATTACAATTTCTAATTACATATATATATATATATATATATATATGTAATTAAAATATATGCAAAAATGTGGATCAGGTTCAATCAAAATTTACACACGTACCGAAATCGTGGAACGCTCAACTCTCTCCGAATCGTATTTATCGCCTCAATTCGAGTATATATATATATATATATATATATATATATATATATATATACACTCGAATTGAGGCGATAAATACGATTCGAAATACATATATATATATATATATATATATATATATATATATATATATATATATGTCTGTGTGTGTATGTAATTTTTATACGAGAAGAATATCAGAAGTATGTGATAATCATAGAAACTGCATATATCACATATGTTTCCAGTCATTTTGTGAGAGACGATCTCTTGCATATTTATGCACATCTTTTTTATGTTTTTTTTTCCGATGCATATATTTGGCAAGGGGGTAGCAGAGATTGTATTATTATTCTCATTTTTCTCTTTTTCCACATTCTTGCCTCTCTGTACTCCTCTCTCTCTCTCTCTCTCTCTCTCTCTCTCTCTCTCTCTCTCTCTCTCTCTCTCTCTCTCAGCCTCTCCCATCCTCTGTCGCTATTGAATTTCCCTTTGCGCCAGAGTTCAGCCAAAATGTCCGGACATTTAAAATATCGGAGTAGAAAAATTAATTGGAGATTGTATGAAAAAAAGATTAAAAGGAACGATTACACAAAAAAGTGTCGGAGGAGAGAGTTGCCGGAATGCATTTCCGAGGGAACGGAGGTGAGGTAAGAACGAGAGGGAGGGAGGAAATGCGGGAGAGAGAGATAGAGTTACTCGGTCCCCAATTATCTGTAAATTAATGTAAAATCTACTTTCCTCTCTCCCTCTCTGTCACCCTCTCTCTTCGTTCTTTCTCCCTACACGGTATGAAAAAGTTCAGATTTGTGATCCACGGAGATCCGATCGTAAATCAGCTGGCTCGTTGAGAAAAACGAGAACGCTGAACAAAACAAAAAGAGACTACCCTCGAAAAAGTTTCTACACGCCTACACACGTAGATAGGAATTTACCATGGACGTTTTTTTTTACACTTCGAATTCTGTACGTACACACGACATTAGTACATATACATCCGCGCGCGACTGACAAATTTAACGATAAGGCATACACGTGTGTTCTGCGTGAAGTTTTTAATAATGACGCGAGTGACGAGATTCGGAAGGAAATCGTGAGCGTCCGGGACGCCGCTTGGAGTTGAACTCTCTCCCTGTGAGTGTACATGTACATTATTGTATAAGAGCATATTTCTTATTGTATTTTTAACGGAAAGTCCAGACGGAATTCCAAGGGGGATCGAAGATAGGTCGAGGGGAATGCCGGAATTCCCGTGCGTGTGTGTGTGTGTGTGAGTGTGTATGAAGAATAAGCGGAAGCCCGTATGAGAGGGACGAACGCGAGAGGAAAAAAAAAAGAGACAAATCGTGCAAAATGCGCGACAGGTTCCCTACTGGCCGCAACCGTCCAGTGGGATTGAAATTCGATCACCGATCACGTACCCATACATATTTATCCGTATACACAAGGTGTTCGAAAAGTCTCACCGGACCTTTGGAAAACAGGTAGACGATGAAATTGCGAAACGAAAAGTCCTTATCCATTTTTCTCTCAGACGCGTCGTTCCTTGGATATCGACGAATTTGTTGTCGCCAATCCGACGCGCCGGTCAACGTTACTCTACGATCGTGCCTATCACGCGCGGCCGAGTAGGCGGGGCGCGCTCGCGGCTGCGCGCTTGCCCGCCCCTCCACGCGACGTGCGCAGCATGTAATTGGCTTGGCACTTATTTATTGATATCTAAGCAACGGCGCGTCGAAGCGAAAAACCGATAAGGACTTGTATCTTCAGAATTTCGCGATCTGTCTACTCCTGTAGAGATCCATCGTGAATTCAACGACGCTCTGTATACATAATTATAAATATGCATATATCATGATCGAAATGTCCACCGGTATTTTATGCTTCGAAAACAGGGTTGTAAAAAGTTATGCGGAGAACGCCATGCAAACGATTCCGAATATTAGAAATAAATATGCCGGATATTTTGCTTTAATATTTTTCAATACCATTTTTGCTGTAAATTCGTTTTTTTAACATTAGATTTTCCATTGGATTCGCTTATATATATATATATATAATTTATAGATCGATCTAGAATCATAAAATCCGGATTTGGGCATTGCGGGATCGACGAACATCCGTGCTCAAGAACAATAACTAAATTAATATTACGATTAGACGAATAATCCATAAGAATATTGCGTTTAGAAGGACTATCCAAAAATCTTAATAATATCGATATCTCAATTACCCTTGACGAGATGTTCCATAAAAATCGCAAAAAAAAATTCACGAGTCTCTCGCTCTTCTCGCTCGTTCGAGAGTCACCGGCACGTCTTCGCCCGCGGGCGTTTTTCGTCTCGGACCAAAAATTCGACAAAATGAAAACCGTAAAAAACCAAAGTCTCAACTACAAAGGACGACGGTACGGGTGTGCCTCATCCTTCATTTCTCGACATATCATAAAAAGTAAGTTTTCGCACTCTTCTTCGCCACTTTTGCAAAACTCGCGACGGTGCAAAGGCCCGTGCAATACGGAATAAACAACGCTCGACCACAAGCGCAAGAGAACGAAAATGTACAGGGAGGAATGAAAAGGCTCGTAAATGCATCGGATCGAGGAAGTTTGCAAATTTTGCAAACGGCACGAGGCAGAGGGAAAATCGTTAAGAATAATAATAATATAGAGCGGAACTGGGTAAAGGATGGAAATATATGTAAACGTGCCGATACGGGAAATGGGAAAAAAAGGCGGCAGGCCGATGAGATCGAGTTGATAAGAAAATGCGAGAGGGGAGGGGGGAGTTTGAGGAAAATGGAAAATGCCATGGTTGCTTCGACGAAGTTGCGAAGAATTACGGACGTGCTCTTCGTCAACACGTGGATCACGTAAGAATTTCCGGTTATGCACGCGCGCGCTGCTCTCTCTCTCTCTTTCTCTCGCTCGCACTTGCGTTTTTCAAGTTTCGCCCTCGTCGTTTCTTCCAGTCGACGAACTCGTGAGAAAAAAGAAAGGGCGAGAGAGAGCACGGTGTGTTGTAACGAACACGAGAAATTGTGTGCGTGATATATACACACACGCACACATGCACACACACACACACAAACACACACACACACCCACACACGCCCACACACACACACCCACACATACACATAGATGTACACACACAATCCCCACTCCTCTCGGGTTTTCCTCCGCAATGCTCTTTGTCTATACATTCGCGTTCGCTTTTCTATCCTGCATCCGTGGACTCTATATCTCTCGCGGCCCCAGGGGAAATATCACGAATTCCCACGACCAGGGACATTGTGGCGCGCGCGGCTGGAACTTTAGCCGGTATTTTCAGCGTGAAGAGAAGAGAAATACGAAAAGAGGCGGAAGGGAGCGCGACTTTAAGAAAGAAGATGAAGAGTGAGCGAGAGAGAGAGTGAGAGAGAGAGAGAGAGAGAGAAAGAACGAATAAGTGAGGAAAAAAATTCCAATGAAAGTCCAAACACCATGGGGACTTATTTTTCTAAAGCAAAAAACAAAACGAAAAAAGTAGCCAAACAAAACGAAGCCAATCGAGAATAACTCTCTCTCACACTGTCTATCGACGCTCACTTGTCGCGCGTTTCAACAAAGTGTATTTTTATTTCCATATTTCCGTGGTCCGGGGGGGGGGGTGCAAAAAATTTTGCTTCGATCCTGCTGCGCAATCGCTTTTGCCCGCAAGGTAGCGCTGCAATCGTGACAAGTAACTGTAAGTGTGCGATGAGAATTGGCGCCCAAATTTCACTTGTAAATAAACAAACAAAAAAGATATAATGCTCTTTGTACGATTGACAAAACACTACATATAATTTCCGAGAGAGAGAGAAGGATCGATTGTCAATATGTATCCGACGTGGGCGATTGAGAGCGATCCACTTGTGTACAATGTAAATATCGTTAATATTAGGTTAAAGGTCTACGCGTCGTTGAAGTCACGCCGGAAGTGGAGTCCCAGAGGTCCGGAGAGAGGCGCCATCTCCGGCGTTCTTGGAGAATCCAATGTGGCGACGATTTCGTTGCGATGAAGTTCGCGAGACCTCTCTTTGATCTTTAGTACTGCGACCGGAAGTGACGCCGGATTTGTACAGACGGAGGAGCAAACGAAGCTTTAGGCCTTAGGCCACAGTAACGGGTATAAAATCATGTGCGAGCTTAACCATTTTTTTCGTATGAAAAAGTGATTCACTCATATAATTAATTACACATCTATTTAGTATCAATATCAATGTTGAATTTGTTTCGTTGTACAAAATGGCCAACTATTCGAAACTTCTCGAAACAGCTTCTTTCCAATTGGCGTGACAAATGGCTTCAACAATTTTCACTCGATTTACTTCGCTTTTAAAGGTTATGTTACTAATTTCATTTCGCAGAGATGTACGTACGGAATTTCTGATTAATCGAAAAACTTTTCATTTTATGAGCGGTTTATGAGCAGTTATAACGAAATTTTTCACTGAAAATTCATTTTTTAAGTTCCAATACCTACAACTTCTGAGTAACACAATATTTTTTAAGTTTCCTACGTACTTCTCTAGGTATTCTAATGTAGAGTGACGAGAATTTTTCTTTTTTATTCTAGGTAAATGTCACGCCGCGGAGCGCCTAAAAAAAAGAAAATACTAGTAGTCGGCCATTTTGTACATCGAAAAAAAATACATATTTTCTAACAGCTTGATATTCATACTAAATAGATGTGTAATTAAATTGATGAGTGAATCACTTTTTCATACGAAAAAAATGCTTACATTCGCACATGATTTTATCCCCGTTACTGTGGCCAAAGGCCTTAATATTGGAAAAATCGAGGGGGAAAAGTTTCCGAGTTGAAACAATCACGGGACAATTTCCACTGGAGGAAAAAAATTCCCTAGGTGTCTCTCGGGAGAAGACTAGAGCGGGGGGGGGGGCGTTAGGATCGCGGCGTATTTTTGTGGAGGGAACCTTCTCGTACAATGTCATGTTTATTTTCATTGTCTCTCCCCGTTACGACGTCGGCCGCGACAGAAGCGGAGAGCCCTCCGGGGATTCCGCTCCTCGATGAGGAGACGGGAGAAAAATTCACGTGTAAATAACTGCGTATTCGGATGCGGGGCAAAAGTTTGTCCCAACTGTGTACAATATTCGCGACATTATGAGGGATAAGCAAATACGAGTGCGCGCGACGAAAGGAAGGGAGAGAGAGAAACGACACACGAACGGAACACGAAGGGGAGAAGAGTAAACACACACCGCGTCGTCATGGATAAGTTGTACGTCTGTATAATCAATTGTCAAGCAATGTATCTCATAATACGGGAAAATAAAAAGTACTGTCGAAATCTCATAATCCTTGTTTTCATTGGCCGAGCCAACATTTTTTCTATGGAGGAGGGGCGGGGGGAATGGCTTCGTTTACAATCGACTGTAAAAAAAATAAAATTCACAAATAGTGATAATCAAGTTACACACTTGAAATATGAAACTTTAATCACACGTGTTCAACATTAATAGCAACTCCTGCAATACGTCCAAAAATAATCAACTAGTTTTTCACCTTTAAGGTGGGTCGGAAGAAACAATTAAAAAATCGACTAACGTTTAACCTCCAATTTATTTCTGTAAAAGAGATAGTATGTCATAAATCACGTTGAAATAAAAAATGTTAAGCCACTCCACCGTACCATTTTCGAGATATGAACGTTGAAAGTTGGCCTAAAATACACGCACTCAAACGTAACCTGCAAAAAGTTGACCGGAAATGATAACTTTACGTAAAATTTCGTCGTTTGACCCAACAAACAAAACTTTTTATTCGAATCTTTAATTAATACGGAATTCACCGGCAAAAATTGTAGCTGGTCCACCGTGTAGTTTTTTCACAATGATTCATTAAATTTTGCTATGCGGCATCTGTCTCTCTCTGAACAGTGATCGGAGCGTCACCTGTGATTGCTAGGGGAAATTCCTAGACGGCAATTCACGTAGGATGCGATATGAATGTCGCCGCATGCCTACGCTGCAGATCATGCTAAATACAATAAGAATAAAGGCAATAATAAAACGAAGGATTAAAAGTGAATAAAAATTTGTTGATTGTAGAACTTAATTTTTTAAATTGATTATTACGTATACAAATATACACATAAAGAACGGCTGTAAACATTTTTATTTAGAAAACTTTAAAATTTATTTCTGTTTTCGCTCGGTATGTTCACCTCAAGATGAAACTTTAAAAACTGCCCAATCAATCTCTTATTATTTATCTGCGTGAACAAAAGCACATCAACTTTGTGTGAAAAAAAGAAACGACCACTGACACGTAATTGTGCCATGTTTTGACATTTGTCGAGTCGTTAAGATGTGATGTTCGAATTATACTAAAGTGAGGTTATGTAGCGTTGCCAACTGCTTAAAACATGAACTCACTGGTAAAGTCGATAATGATGAACCGAGTGCACAATAACCAATGACGATTGTAAGTATTTATGACAATCATAAATTTTCATTGTAATGGGTACCAAAATAAAAATACTTTTCTATGAGATTGAATTTTATGTATTTTAAACATTCGAAAGAAAAAAATTAAAATCGTTAAAATTGTCAGTTTGCCTTCCGGGTTTTTCCGAACTACCTTAAGGGGGCAGGGTGATGGAAGCAGGCGTCTTTTTACGAATTTATTTATAAAATCAAATAGGTTTACTAAATTTTGTTAAAGAACATCGTGATATTGACAATAAATACCGCAAGAATTTTTTTTCGTGAAAAATTCAAAATGGCGCCGCTAGAGCTACTCGAAGTTTACTATTTTTGCTCGGTGCAGACTACAGATCGTTCTAATTATCTAAAATAAAAATTCAACATTTTTTCGTTAAAATATAATCTTCCGAAAATCTTGAACCTGAATTTGGGGGAATAAACGAAAATTAGAAATTCAGGGTATTTTCTAAAAATCGCTTGATTTTTGTACCAACAATTTGTTATAAACAATATTTATTATTGATTCTTTAATGGTATTTTAGGTTCACGATATGGTCAATAAGTTCAAGAATATCTGTGTGAAATTTGAAGTCGACCGAACGATTAATTTTTGAGCTACGTTGCACTGCGCACGAAAAAATGTGTCTTGAAAAAAACGCGTTTAGTTTTCGTTAGGAAAAGTCGTACTCAAGTAATGATTGAGTAGACATACTGCTTTAATAAGCTTAATTCAGTTAACACTCTTTAAACTTTACTTTTATTAAGTACTCGATTCAGTCTCAGTTTTATATTTTTTTTGCAAATCCGCCAAACACGTTTTTAGTTGAAATTTTTCTTTTCAACAATGTTGTTATCTGAGTTTAGTAGTGACGTATGAGAGAATCGTTCTTGAAGCATTGTGCTTCTAAGCCACGTTTTTATCCACCTCATATCATAGAAACTCCTCTAACGGCCGGCAGAGCTCTCTGGGAGTACTATTGTTGCTTGGAAAACTTAAGGTAAGCCTATCGCCAGGCTTGAATCCATAGAATTTTCATAATTTTTTTTTTAACTTCACTAAATATATTAATAATCGTCTCTGTAAAATTTCGGGGTCGGTTATCGACCTAATTATAGAGAAAACATATTAAAATTCCGTATTTTTGTGGAGAAATTTCGAGACGACATACAAAAACCCAATTTCCGGTCGCTTCAAAAGTGTATGTAATAGTGGGAATCCGACAGATTCTTAAAAATAATCAGCTCTACATACTTAGCATTTGTAGTAGTTCAATGCTCTCAGAAAAAATTACGCTTATTGACATAATTTTTATGTAATATCACGTTTAATTTGAACTTCTGGTATTGGATTTATTGCCACTTGCTACGATAAAGAGACGCGACTGCAAGGCAAAAGCTGACTGTATTTCTAACCTCATCTCACTCATTCGAATTTCCACACATATTTCATTTTTAACCGACATATTTACCTAGACGTATCACGTTTCGGGAAAACGAAGTCAAAAGACAGGAGCGACAAAAGAGGTGTAAAGCATTAGGGTTTTCTACCGACTGAGTGAAAGTACGCGCAGCTGAGGGAAGAAATCAACGAAACTTGTGGCCCCGGTCGGTAAGGACACTGCGACCGGTAACGTGCATTTACCGACGGTAGGTAAGACACTTCTAATTCAAGAAGTTTCGCAATGAAATACCGGCAAAGTCAAAAATATAAACACAAAGTAAATTGACAGTAAATTAAAGTAACAAATCTTCTCGTGAAATAAAAACTGCATAATATTTTCAATCGTGTGTGAACATGAGAAAGAGTCTTCGTCTTCCTGGTAAAATCATGTCCCATTCTTTACCGACCGTTGGTGGATAAAACAATCTTCCTTCCCGACAGTCGATATTTCTCGGTTATCGAAGTAAACTCTTCAGTCGATAACAAAAGGCCACTTCGCGAAATGAGATGCGTTTCTGATTTTATTTTCACCGTATCGTAACAGTCTTCCTTCCCGACAGTCGATATTTTTCGGTTATCGAAGTAAACTCTTCAGTCGATAACAAAAGGCCACTTCGCGAAATGAGATGCATTTCTGTTTTTATTTTCACCGTATAGTACCCCATAACAGGCGTTTACAACCCGACGTCTTTTCCTTTTACCGTGAGGCACCACCTCATGCCACCAGGGCACAGAAAAACTGTGAAAAACCCGCATCGAACGCAGCCATGTTTTTCCTTACAATCCCCCCCCCCTTAAACCCCGCCATCGACAGTTATAACGACAGTTCACGCATTCGAGATTCAAAATTCCCGCGCTACTTCGCACAGTGGTCCCACCTAACGGAGCAGCGCCCAAGTGCCGCGGGGCTCGATCGATAAGTGAGATCTTCCCATCAACGGACCACCATCACCTCCAATAATTCTCTCCGGAGACCACGAAGAATCGTCAAAAACGCTGACTCTTCAATCCTCCAATATGATTATTTTATTACAATATGAAATTACGCTCCCCATCGCGATAAACGAGTCGGACATGGCGCTTGCGAGTTGCGCCGAAAGAGGCGCGCGTGTGTCGCTCGGGGCAGCCGGCAGAGTGCGAGCGAGAGAGACAGGGCGACGTAGCGAAGGAGGCAGAAGCGCGCAGCGCCGCGTACTGGACGACAGGCGGAAGAACATATGTTTAAGCCCAGTTGCGCACGCGCGTTCATTGCTTCCGTGGACCGTACCTAAGCCATCTTTTCCCCGAAGTCAACGCAAAAGTGATTGTTTTCTTCAATTTTAGTCTTATTTAAACGAAAACTTTTTATTAATGTCAGAGCCACAGTCCGCGCTTCTACTAAGAAAACAATTAGCAGGTACAGTTGAAATAAAGAATTGTTAAAGTCCACGTTCCTCAGATTCCCCCCCCCCTCGTGTGTGTGCGTGTTCCTGTGCGTGCGTAAATGTGTGTACGAGTGCGATGGAAGTCGCGACGAAAAACCGGGCCCATTTTTTTTTCGATCTTATTTTTATTATTCACCAACCGAAACCGAACGGCCTCGCTAATGCGCGTTGTACGATTTTTGCCAATCCTTTGTGATCAATCGCGCGAGGACATTCCCCCCTATCTCCCCCGCCCCTCTTTTTCCGCAGAAGACGTGCGATTTTGGTGAAAACTAAAAATACGGCCAGGAATTTCACGTTTTTTTTTTTTATAACAATTTTGACGAGCTCGCGAGTTCGCCTGGATCCGGGGGTGTGAAAATCAATACAAGGGATGCCCCCTACGGGTAAACGTTAACCTCGAGAATTCGCATCCCTCGTTTTCTCAACCTTTCCCCCTCCCCCCTTCTCCTGCCATCCCGCGGACTCGTGTAGCATATCTCCCTCTTTTCGCCCTTCTCGAAAATTCTCCGGTCCCGGCAGCTACAGGGGGATCGTATCCTCGAGGATCTTTAGCTCTGTCTCTCTTGCGTACGCGCGGTCGCTTTCACTCTCATATATGTATATATATTTATATATATATGTGCGCGTGAGTGTGGAGCGAGCGATCGTTGTCCCGAGCACGCCGGCTATATTATAAAAGCCTCCCAGACTAAAATAATGGCCAACCCCGCTTTATTTATAGAAATTTTCACTCTAGCGGCGCTCGGGCCAGCCGCGCCGCCGGCGATAATACGAAGAAAAAAAAAGAAAAAAGAAACGTCGGAAATTATTGTACTCCGGTGTGGGACTTGCCCAAGAATCACGAAGGTCAATCCCCCTACTTTTTTTTTCGCACGCTCGCAAATCGAAACGCCTTCCGAAACTTGACGTTTTTCGTCTTTCTCTCTCTCTGTCTCTGCCGTTCGTTTTCTCCCTCTCCTTGAAAAGTGAGAGTCCACGTCACGCTCGAAATGGCCTTTTCTTTTCCTTCCGTTGGATTTTCTCTTTCGGAGTGGAATTACTGCTCCGTCTTCCGGCAGAGACGACTTTGGTCACGTTTCAACATAACCTAGACGCCACCCAGGGTGGCCACGAGGCTTGCGGAAAACAAAGGGGCAAGGCTCCGGGATGACGGATAGCTTCCGATTGTAATAAACTCGTAGCTTCTTTCCGTAGGGTCGCTACGTTCATTCGGAAGATTGGCCATGTTGGTCCGTATTCTGTACCGTGGATCCATTTTAATTCTTTTCCATGGATCAATTTCCATCCATTGGAATGGAAATTTCTATGCAACCGTTACTACCATTATGTATACGTATACTTATCTATTTTTCATTGTATATATTTATCTATTTTTTGTTATATTCATCTATTTATACGATTATATACATATTTATCTATTTTCCAACCTCTGGATGGAAATTTCTACATACCCGTTACTACCATTACGTATATATATATATATGTAATTTTCCAACATATATGCTTGCAGATTTTTACGCATTATCCTTCCTAACTGAAGCTTGTCCTATCAGTCCCTACCCACACTTCGCTGATCTAGCCTATCTTTTGCTGAGCCCACATGTCCAACCCCGACCTCCCATCCAAGAGAATAGGTTACCGGTATACGTGCATACCAGAAATCGACCCCTAACCATGATGTCGAAGCTCGCATTGTAGCAATGGTGTTGAAGGTTGCATCATTGAAACGCAACGACATTATTTTCTTTTTATTGCCCAAACTTTTCTTGATCGCCTTAGGCTGTGAATTTCACTGAAATTATTTTAAGTATTCCTATTGGAGATTTGCAACCTATCTTTGCAAAAAAAAGTCTGGATAATGATAAAAATGAAGAAAAAATTGGTGCATTCCAACATTGCAAACTTCAACGTCGTGCTGTGCAACGAAATATTCTTTTTCTGAAATTCACACATTTGACTGATTTAGTTCATGAAAGTCACGCCACAATTTTTCGGCGCTCATTCAGCAATCTGGAACTTCCAGCTACGAAATATTGTTAATTATAGTAAAAGTGAGGGATTGAGAGTTTTCATTACAATTGCAAACTCCAACTGCGTTCCCCGACCAACCTCTACGCATTTAGCAATGTTCACCAAATTATATAAATATTTGGATGAAATTGTGAAGGGCAAAATAATGAAGTATGTATCTATACGAAGTGTACATTTTTTTCTTGTACTTTAATGTATAATGGTATTGAATTTCGCATATTTGGAATGCAACGAAAATACATTTTTTTTTCGTTTTCCCGAACGTTTTTTTTTTTTTCGAAATTTTCAAAAATTTGTTTTTCAAATTCATAACCAACAGCAGTAAAAAAGAATTTTAGATAATAATAAAGATAATGTAATTAAAAATTGAAGAAGAATTTTCATTGCGTTCCAACGAGACAAACTTCAACCCCATTATATATATGTCGTATCTGTAAAATTAAAGAATCGCGAGACCCTTCACCTAATTGCTGATCAGTGTCGTACATTGACTTAGGATTGGCACGCACTGAAACAATTTTCTCCGAGAGCAAAATTGCTCTCGCTACCGGTCTCTTATCTTCTCACTGCCATCAGCCGGTACGTTATACCTTGACGTTTCAAGTTCGCTCGAATTTATGAATTCTATGCAATCCTGGACAGACCGACTCCGAACGAGCCCCAAAAGTTGGATGGTCTTGAAGTTTGCATCATTGGAATGCAATGAAAGTGAAGTTTTCTTCTATTGCTCTTTTTTTTCGCTCATTCAGGGTACGAAAATCACTTAAACGGTTTTTCTTATCCTCGTAAGAAATCCACGATCTGATCTATTAAAAAAATTATAGATTGCAATAAAAATGAAGGAATTCCTTTTTTCATACGACGTACGAATATCTACGAGAAAATAAACCTTGTGCACTTTTCATTTTTCAATGCTATTGAAGTTGACATTGTTGTGAATGCAACGACATTTTTTTTATATTTTTCACTTATATTTATTATCATACAAAATCATTTTTTGCAGACGTGTATTGTAAATCTCGGAACGAGTATCTCAAAAAATGGCCGAGAATTATTAGTGAAGAGATGAAAGCATTCCGGAAATATTAATGTTCATTAGATTCCAACGATGCGAACTTCAATCTGACATTTCTCGTGTGTGAGAAGCATTCCGAAACGTTGGTACTCAATCGCCCGGCTTTTTGCTTTTTAGAATTGAATAAAAACCCAGTTGAAGGGTTTTCAGCTGGTCTCATCGACGACAATGATATATATCGCTGGGAAGTGCTTATTATTGGACCTCCGGACACATTGTAGTAAGTACACGTCGCCTTTGTCTCCTATTCTCACTACTTTTTCGTTCGATCTTGTTAATCTGAAGGAAAGACGAACAACGAGAATGTGGGAAGGGTAAAGAGGGGTGGGTGCAAAGAAAACTAGAAATTTTGATTGGGGTAGAATATCCATAAGTACGAATATTCATAAGTGAGTATAGAGTAGAAATGAGTGTGACTCACTTTGAGAAAGTAGAAATGAGTGCGTGCAAAGAAAACTAGAAATTTCGATTGGGGTAGAATATCCATAAGTACGAATATCCATAAGTGAGTATAGAGTAGAAATGAGTGTGACTCACTTTGAGAAAGTAGAAATGAGTGCGACTCATTTATAGAAAGTAGAAATGAGTGCAACTCATTTATAGAAAGTAGAAATGAGTGCGACTCATTTATAGAAAGTAGAAATGAGTGCGACTCATTTATAGAAAGTAGAAATGAGTGCGACCCATTTCTAAAAAATAGAAATAAGTGCGACTCATTTCTACTCTATACTCACGGAGTGAGTATAGAGTAGAAATAAGTTCATACTCATTTCTACTCTATACTCCCAAACAGAAACAAACTTTGTCATCAGCTAACATTTGCCATTTTGTGAACTTGAACTTTTACCGAGTATTCTCTTTATTGAAAATATCTTAAAATGTTCATCTTCGTCGTTTCACTCTTTCGCCATTTCTGGCGCTCATTTCTGCTCTATACTCACTTATCTCTACCTCCCGCCATTTCTGGCACTCATTTCTGCTCTATACTTATGGATATTCGACTTACGGATATTCGACGACTGTGGAAATTTTTGAGTTGAAGAGCACGGGCTGTTTCCTCGATAAATTATTCGAAATAGCAAAGAGTATAATTTTCACAAGATTCATCGTACGTATCGAGAGTACGCCTTGTCTCGTTGCGAAATGCGATAGGCTGGGAGATAAAAATTCTTATCCACCCACGCAAAGGAAATACAGGATTATCGTGGGCGTGTGTGGGTTAATGCACTTTTATTTCTTCTCGATGAAACATCGCGATCATGACAAGCCGTTTCAATGTTAACGCTTGATAATTGTTCTTTCAGCGAGGGAGGTTTTTTCAAAGCTCATCTACAATTTCCCAAAGAGTATCCGCTCAGGCCGCCAAGAATGAAATTCATCACAGAAATTTGGCATCCTAACAGTGAGTTCAACGTGATCCCTAATATCATCCGCCCTTTTGCCGATTAAACCCAATTATTTGGGGAATTTATTTCACCTAGCCGTTTAATATTTCAAGCAAAAAATGATGAGTTTGAAATTATTTTTATTCTCAGTATCAATTAAATTGGTGAATTTGTCCACCGTTCGTGTGTAATGGGCCTGAGCCGAGGCTGCACGCGGAGATCGCAGGCCGGAAGCGCGTAACGTCGCTGCGAATTCTCTGAATTAATATCACATGCCTTCGAATCGTTCGCAGTCGAGAAGAACGGGGACGTCTGCATATCCATCTTGCACGAGCCCGGCGATGACAAATGGGGCTACGAGAAAGCCTCCGAACGATGGCTACCAGTTCACACGGTCGAGACGATTCTAATCAGCGTCATAAGCATGCTGGCCGATCCAAACGACGAGAGCCCCGCCAACGTGGATGCCGCTGTACGTCTCCTAGTTGTTTACTCGAGAAAAAGCTTTGCCAATTGAGTGGAGGGAAAAAAAACATTTATTATCGTTGCGTTTGAACGATGCTTGCTTTGTCGTTAAGGCCTTAGGCCACAGTAACGGGTTTTAAATCATGTGCCAATTTAACCATTTTTTTCGTATGAAAAAGTGATTCACTTATAAAATTAATTACACATCTAGTATGAATATCAAGCTGTTAAAAAAATATATATATATTTTTTTTCGATGTACAAAATGGCCGACTACTGATATTTTATTTTATCTTCTTTTTAGGCGCTCCGCGGCGTGACATTTAGCATCCACAATTTTTTACCTAGAACAAAAAGAAAACATTCTCGTAAATCTACATTAGAATACCCAGAGAAGTGCGTACGGAATTAAAAAAATATTGTTCTATTCAAAAGTTGTAGGTTAAGAAATGAATTTTCAGTGAAAAATTTCGTTGTAACTGCTCATAAAATGAAAAGTTTTCGATTAATCAGAAATTCCGTAGGTACTTCTCTGCGAAATGCAATTGGGAACATGACTTTTAAATTTGAAGTAAATCGAGTGAAAATTGTTGAAGTTATTTGTCACGCCAATTGGAAAAAAGCTGTTTCGAGAAGTTTCGAGTAGTCGGCCATTTTGTGCATCGAAAAAAAAACATATTTTCTAACAGCTTGATATTGATACTAAATAGATGTGTAATTAGTTTTATGATTGAAACACTTTTTCATACGAAAAAAAAAATTGTTCAATTCGCACATGATTTTATACCCGTTACTGTGGCCTAAGGCCTTAAGCTGAATGATGCAAGGTCAACATTGACTCGAAGTTTTTCGAATGGACCTTAAGCTTGGGACCCAAAAAACGAGACCATCTTTAGAATCTTTTCCTGATGAGAGTATCGGGATCGCAAGGTTGAGATTTTACACACAATTAAGGAGTGAGGTCTAGTTGGAACGTTAAAAAAAGGCGTTTTTTCGATTTTTTTTCGGCCAAACGATAAAATAATTTACAACAAAAGTTCTTCCGTTTAAAAGATATATATTTTATGTAAACATTATAACTTTTTAAAGAAATATGTTTCAAAATAAGCCGATACGTATCAATGGCCGAGGACGCTGCAAAAAAAAACAGGTTTTGCGGTGATCACTCTCACGCTGTGACGGATTATCTGAAACCAACAAAACAGGGGGGAATCCTTAGTTAATGATATAATGCTCCGGTTGAACGAAGGGTTTTGAAAAATTTCCATTTTTCACAAAATGGCGGACGTTGAAAGTCAAAAGTGTTGTTTTGACCAAAATTGCACTTACAAAAATTGACTATAAAACAAAAATAATTGTCCAAAAAAAAATCCTTCGTTCATCCGGAGGAAAACTATGTATGGAAGAAGTGATATAAATTTCAACCCGATCGGTAAAGCCGTTCTCGAGTTACATTGATCACCGACTTCGAAAACATGGTTTTGAGAAAAACGAGTTTAAAGTTTTGAGTACGATTTGCATGCAGCGTCCACGGCGTCCTTCACAGTTATGTATTTCGGCGAATAATGGTCTGATTTACATTCAATTCGTCGGAAAATACTCGTAAGATATTATACTTTTGGAAAATGAAAAAAAAACCGATTTTTTGAAAATTCTAACTAGACCTCCCTCCTTAATACATAGACATGCCAAGGTTGACTTTTTAATTGACAAATATTGATAAATAATGAAGTTATTTTTATATAAAAGAAAGTTGCGGCGTTGCTGCATGGTCAATTGGCGTAGGTGCTTTTGGCAAATAGGCTCGACTGAAATAAAAATAAAAAATGTTCTTTTAGTATGATGATGGAAATTTCGTGTGGCCAGATACGTTTTTTGAAATTTTGAAAATTACGAAAATGGCGAACTGTAGAAAAAATGTTCGATTTTCGACCAAAAAAAAACTTTGATGGTTTGTTATAAATTATGCTCTGCCCGAATTTGAAATAAATCGGACAAATAGATTTCTGAGATACAACTTATATCGTTCTATAAATCGGTTTCGAGAGAAAGGCAAAAGAAAAAATACTCGATGTTTGGACCGTTGAAATGCACGAAAGTTCTTGTTTATATTTTTATTTCTTCCTTTTTTTATCGTATCAAAAAATCTTGTGGAAATTCAGATTATTGATCTCTAAATGAGCGACTTAAAAAATTGAAGGTTTTTTATCTGAGTTTTGCCAAAGGAAATTGGAGAAAATAAAAAGTCATGATTTTCGTTGCATTTCAACGAAGCAAACTTTAACATCGTAAAAAAAAGGGTAAATCGTAGCGAGGCGGTTTGCCGTAGCGCAGTGGGCGATCTGATCAGCCTCAAAAATCGTCCCAGCGCGGGACGATTGGCGATTGGGATTTTTGGAATCTTTACGAAATCTTGATTGCGAATTAAGGAGTTAGGCTACTGTGGCAACCCAAAAAAACGGTTATTTAAAATTAATAATTTTGATGGAGTAAGTAAGATTATTAAAAAATCGTTTAGACATTTTTTGTATGTACATAAACAAAATTGTGTCCGAAATTGCATAAAAAGAATATTAATAATTATAGAAGTTATAAACAGTATCGTGAAGAACCTTTGAACGTGAGAGGCTCAACGATGTACTTGTTTTTGGCCAGCCACTCGATCTGAAACAAAAAAACGAGCTTTTTCTTAAAATAGATAATAGTGGATAAGACTCAACGGAGATTTTTTTGGTTATCGTGTTTCAATAATTTAAAAAAAAGTGTTTGAATTTTTTTTTTCGATTTTGCTAGGAAAGATGACATAATTATTGTTAATAACTAATGGGAAAAAAATATTAAGAAGAAAAACGTCGGTCAAGACTAAGCTCCTATTACTCTGAATAAGTGTGTCAAATTTCAACTCAATCCGTTCATTAGATGTCGAGAAATCGTGTACGCCGTATTGAGAAAACATAGTTTCGCGAAAAACGCGTTTAAAATTTAACTAGCGGTTCTATCGTAATCATAAGTTTACCTTCAATCTGCGATTCCTGCACCACGTGTTGAACCTTCTTCAATTTGAGTCGCCTCCAGCAACGAATGATTTTCACAGTAGCCTAACCCCTCAAAATTAAGGCCCTGGACTATAAAATTCTTCAATAAAAATAAATCGTACTTTCAGGAAAAACAGCGTCAGGCTCTGTAGAATTCTAATGTTGAAATTTGCGTCGTTGGAATGCAACGAAAATACTTTATTTTTTAATTTCTTTATTTGGATTATTATTTTAAGCATTTTTTCACAGTTTTTTGTTACAAATGTTGAATAACGATGTTCAAAAGTGTTTCCGTGACTTTCGTAGCCTGAATGTGCAAAAAAATGAGAAATACGAAGAGAAAAAACATTTTCATAGCATTCCAACGATGCAAACTTCAACGCCATGTAGAATTCACCAACGCCAAGCTTGACCTTTTTCTCTTGCGCTAAACATTATTCTCCAAAACGTCCCTCACAAAATAGTTCGAAGAATGTTTCTAAAAAAAGCCGTATTTCCGTTACTTGCAGAAAGAGTGGAGGGAGAGTTATTCGGAATTCAAGCGAAAGGTCGCAAGGTGCGTTCGGAAGAGCCAAGAGGAGTGTTTGTAGGGGGGGCACAAACGAATATTCAAACGGAAAGACTTATTTAATTCTGGTGAGTATTTTTATTCCATTAGTTCCATATCCTTAAGGGAAGGGTAGGGGTTTCAGCGTGAAAAAACAACTTCTTTGCGCATTTTTTTCATCTATATGGATAGAGTAAATTTATTGAAACGTTTTGTACATTGTTAAGTGTCATTTCAAGAACAGTCCGTGAAATTTTTACGCGAAAATATCCACAAACAAGCCGGTGACGAAGCTTTTCCAAGAACGCCTTTGGAAAAACACGATTTGCGGTGTTCACTGTATCTCAGCTGGAAATTATCTGAAATCAACTACCATTAAAATTTCGTCAAAGTATCATCAAATCCTCCCCCCAACGGTCTTTGATAATTTTTGTTTTTCATTTCTAAATTTTTGATGGCCATGTAAAAAAAGTGCTATTTTTCACGAAAAATTCCGCCATTTTGGGGGTGGAAAACTCCCTCAATGTAAAAAAATCTCAAACTAACCGTTGGGGGGAGGTATTTTATATGTAGAAAGTGTGTACCAAGTTTGAAATAAATCGGTCATGTAGTTTTCAAATGGCAGTGAACACGGACTTTGAAAAAGTAGTTTGGGGCCGTCCATAAATTACGTCATTTTAAAATAGGGGGGGGGGTCGTCTGCGGATGACGGTAAATGATGGTTGAGGGGTAGGGGGGCGTTTCGAAATTGACGTCATTCTTGTGATACCAGTTACTTCAAAATGTACAATAGTATATTGTACAACTAGAGCTGTTTCCCCGCATGAGTGATGAAAAATATTTTGCAAGTACCTAATGGTATTAATTATTGAACTCATTATTTATTTATTTATTACATAAGGTTTGTCTACATTACATTCGAGAACTTCAAATAACAGCGTACCTATGAAAATAGTTCGATCGAGTCAAAATGAATATGGGGAGGATACGGAGATATTACCCGTGATCCAGGATTTGCAAGAATGGGTGAAAACTCCGTGGGAGCTATCCAAAGAAAACTAAAGAATAGAGAAGAATAATATTATTATATTAATGAAAATTGCCAAAGTACAAAATAATAAAAGATGATTCTATAACAAAATGTGGGAGCTATCCAAAGAAAACTAAAGAATAGGGAAGAATAATATTATTATATTAATAAACATTGCCAAAGTACAAAATAATAAAAGATGATTCTATAACAAAATGTTTTAATGTTACCCAATTTTTCTCAAATCCGCAAATGTTTTAATTTTGCCAAACTGGTAATGACGTCAATTTTGCAAAAGGGGGGTTCATTAGGAAATGACGATAGGATGATTGTAGGGGGGGGGGGGGTCGAAAATCAGCAAAAATCGATGACGTAATATATGGACGGCCCCTTTCGAGAAAAACGCGTCTGAAGTTTTAGCCGTCGGAGCTACAGTGCATGGAGCCTAGATACCAGGAGGTTCAGCGGCAATGCAAAGGCGCTGAAAAAAGCGTCCCCGAAAATGTCCCGAAATGATGGCGCTGGGGTGCAGCGCGACCGACATATATAGTAATATATTGGTCAACGAGGTGAAAGTGATCGGATGAGTTTCTAACCTCACGACAGACCGATCGTGACATCAAACGTCGAAATATCCGCCGATTCATAATTTCCTCATGACGGTTCGGAAAAAAACGCAAAAGCGAAAAAAGATCTCAAACTCAAACTCAAAATGGCGGCAATATAGTCCATCTAGAAAAACGTGTTTTTTTTACATATAGCTTCACGGGAGAACGGTTTTATCGTAAAATATAAGACCTGAAACAACAACCAAAAAAATGATATTATATATTATTAGCTATGAGACTACCTAGAAATTTGCTTTTAATTTTTTTTTAAATAGCCCACTTTGAAGGAAATAAATCGATTTTTTGCCAAAAAAACAGTAAATTGTTTATAAAAAGAAGTTTACATTTAATCAAAAAACGGATACGTACTCCCATAAAGAATATAATTGTGAAGCTGCTGTCAAAATTTCAACCTCGAAATCGATGCATGCAAAGGTGGTCGAGTAATCCGTCTTCCGAGATCGAAAAAAGTGGTTTCGAGAAAAACGCGTTTAAAGTTGTACGAGCAACTCAGCGCGCGCTCCAAGGCGCTGCGGCCAAAGCGATAATTGAACCTTTAAATAAAAAAAATTGCTACAGGACCAATTCCGTATTATTTTTATGACACCAAAGTATTTTTAGGAAAGAAAACGTCTTTCCAAAATCCTAGAGTGGTGTTATCCCTTAACACTAATGAGGGTTAGGTACATCATCTGTGATCTGTCTTAGATCACACCCATGTTTAGCGTATATCTATATACATATAGGTTGCGGAGCACCCCAGCGCCATCATTTCTTGTTCTCGTTTTGGGGACGAGTTGAAAGGCCTCGCTGAACCTCCTGGTATCTAGGCTCCATGCTACAGTGTTAGAATAGCGGCACTGAATAGTCAATAACTACGAGAATTTCGCTCCGATTGACTTGAAATTTTGGGATTATATTCTTGAAATGTTTAACTATAAGAAAAGACGAAAAAATCGATTTTTTCAAAAGTGCAAACCCCTACCCTCCGCTTGAGTATATACCATTCGTTCCTTCGTACGCCTTCACAGCGTCCATCCCCTTCCACTACCGTCCACTTCCTCACCGCGCTACTTCCGGTTCCCGAGCCGCCTCGCCCGGCCGCAGTCACTCCAATTGCGCCATATCACGTGAATTCAGCCCGTTTCCGGTTCAGCACCGGAAACTCAATTAGCCCGACGTTCCGCTCGGTGCGTCCCGAGCGGTCACCCATCCGAGTATCGGCAAATTTGATTTTTTGTCGATGTATTTTTTTTTTTTTTCGATACAGGGAAGCCGCGCGAGCACTGTGCAAGAATTATCTCCAAGTCGGGCATAACGCTTGACCGACGTCACGTGCGAGCGAGGCGCATCCTTACGCAGAAAATAAGAGATACAAGGGAGAAGTGAAACGAGCAAGAGAGAGAGAGAGAGAGAGAGCGATTGAGATTGCAAGCGGACTGCCATTCGATTGCAGTTTCCTTCCGTGTAACTGGACCATCGCCCCGACAGCTTCACCATCCATCGACGCGAAGAGAAAAATCGAGAAATAAAAATCGCAAGGAACGAACACACCCGCAGCTCACATTTTACACGATAAACATTAAGAAGAACCAGGAGATAAAGATGAAAGAAGACAAGCAACAATACGTGAGAAGAAGAAAAAAAAGAACAAACGAAGAAAAAAAAAAGAAACTAAACAGCTAAAAACTAATTTACGACTATACATAATTACAAAAAGAAATGAAAAATCAACTGTACGAATACTATTGTAATATTAATAGTTATTGTAAACTCGATCTATTCCCGCCCCGGAATTACGAAGTTCCGTTCTCCCGACGATATTCCTCCGATCGCAGCCATCTCCCCGCTTCCCCCGCCCCCCGATCCCGCGCCCCTCGAGGATCCTCCTGTAATTTAAAAACAATGCTTACTTTCGTCATTCAATGAGAATTTCCTAGGGTTGTTTCGTATTTTCTTACTTTCGTATATATATAAATAAATTTTTGTAAAGTCGAACGAGCAGGATGCAATAATACGTCGATGCAATGCCACGGAGAAGGGAGCGCGCGAGGGGGACGGGGAAGTTGTTTCGATAGCGTTGGAGAGGAAGATCATTAAATAACTTCCGAAATTCGAGGACAGCGGAATTACGCACGAGGATAAAAGAAGTATATTTTCGCTGTACCGGAAGTCACGACATTGACGCAAAACCCGGTTTCAACGGATGCAATAATTACGAAGGGGACGCGATCGAGAACGCCGATTAACGTCAAAGGTGGTGATGCTTCTTGGACGGATAAACGTCCGATGAAAATTCAACTTCGTAGCTCGCGGAAGTTCGATTACGGTTTACGGAGAAAAAAATCTGCTTGGGCAATTTCAATTGCCAATGTTGATTACGAATTTTTCGTAAGAGCTGAATATTTTTTTTTCTCGAAATCGCCGCAATGGAACTTGGAGAAACTTCGAAATTGAATTTTCATTGGGGTAGCGGAGTCGAAAATGCATCAGGATCCTTCAACGTTGATCGGCTTAACGCTCGGCCCCCTTAACGTTAAAGCTACTACATTTCGAGCAAAAATCTTTGTACTCGTTTCCTCTCTTCCCTACCCGGCCCTTCGTCCCGTCGATATCGCGGATTCGAAAGATCCTCGCTTGTTTCTTTTGTTTTTCCTCCGCACTTGAATCGAAGAAAATACGGCGAATTTTTATTGTCCGAACGATATGCATCACAGTACTGTCAATTAAATTAAAGAAAAGGAAAACAAAAACTGGACGATGGAACCCATTACGCTTATTACTCGATACGTTATCCTCGTTTTCTTTTTGTCGGTTAAATACACTGATGTCAAAGATTCTCTTCGCAATTGATTTCTTCGTTTTGTTGTTGCGCAAACGTGCGATTGGCGCGGAGTTTTCGTCGAACGTCGCGCGTTGGCAGGTTTGAAGAATTATCTGAACAAAATGGAAGATAGGGGAGGAGCCTCGCGGTTCCGTGTGCTGTGCAGGGTGCGATCGCAAGCTGAAGAATATGCGCAGGTTGCACAAGACACTTGCTACTTTGTTTTTTTTTTTTTTCTCAATAAAAACCCATTTTTATTGTCCATTTGTACGTTGTCGACGTAGTTATAAATACTTTTCCAATCCGCGCCGGTGGAGATGATTGGATCGAACGCGAGGCGGAGTATACAGCGAGGTAAAGATATTGACTTGTCGAAAATTCGAGTCTGGATTTCGGAAGACATTCTGTGGAACTCATTATTGGCATCGAGGCCTTAGGCCACAGTAACGGGTATAATATTATGTACGAATTTAACATTATTTTTTCGTGTGAAAAAGTGATTCACTCATAAGATTTATTACACATCTATTTGGCATGAATATCAAGCTGTTAGAAAGTATATACTACTGTGTTAAAAAAATAAGGTGACATTGTATTTATTTCGAAAATTCTTTATTTATTTTTCCAAATCAATTTCATCCCCTTCAAAGTAATCCCCTCCCGATGCAATGCACTTATGCCAACGGATTTTCCAATCTTCGAAACACCGATTGTAGTCACTTTCCGGGATGGCCTTCAGTTCCGTCTTCGCTGCGGCTTGAATCTCCTCTATCGTATCAAAACGGTGTCCCCGGAACGATCTTTTGAGCTTGCTGAACAGCCAGAAGTCGCACGGCGCCAAAAACTCAACCCATATCGTTCCGCAAGCACCGTGTTCACCTGATCTGGCGCCGTGCGACTTCTGGCTGTTCAGCAAGCTCAAAGGATCGCTCCGGGGATACCGTTTTGATACGATAGAGGAGATTCAAGCCGCAGCGAAGACGGAACTGAAGGCCATCCCGGAAAGTGACTACAATCAGTGTTTCGAAGATTGGAAAATCCGTTGGCATAAGCGCATTGCATCGGGAGGGGATTACTTTGAAGGGGATGAAATTGATTTGGAAAAATAAATAAAGAATTTTCGAAATAAATACAATGTCACCTTATTTTTTGGACACGGTAGTATATATTTTTTTTTTTCGATGTACAAAATGGCCGACTATTAATATTTTCTTTTATCTTTTTTGAGGCGCTCCGCGGCGTGACATTTGGCATCCACAATTTTTTACCTAGAACAAAAAACAAAAATTCTCGTCAATCTACATTGGAATACCTAGGGAAGTACGTACGAAATTTACAAAATATTGTTTTATTCAAAAGTAGGTATTTGAACTTGAGGCAAAGTAGATGTACCACGTGACATGAGAGATAGCTGAAATTTCCGAACAGAGATTCCTCAGAGATGAATAATATTTAGGGCAAAAGGAAATCATCACGCTCTGCGTCAGAAAATTCTCCAGAGCCTAATGCTTTGCTTTTCCTTAAAAATGTAACTATCTATGAGAAAGTTGGTTTGGAAAATTTGTGAGGTTATGTTGACCTTCTACCTTGATACGAACTTTTTCACTGAAAATTCATTTCTTAAGGGCATAGAAATGAATTTTCAGTGAAAAAGTTCGTATCAAACTGCTCATAAAATGAAAAGTTTCCTATTAATAAAAAATTCCGTAAGTACTTCTCTGCGAAATGCAATTGGGAACATAACTTTTAAATTTGAAGTAAATCGATTGAAAATTGTTGAAGTTATTTGTCACGCCATCTGGAAAAAAGCTGTTTCGAGAAGTTTCGAGTAGTCGGCCATTTTGTACATCGAAAAAAAACATATTTTCTAACAGCTTGATATTCATACTAAGTAGATGTGTAATTGATTTGATGAGTGAATCACTTTCTCATACGAAAAAAAAATTTGTTAAATTCGCACATGATTTTATACCCGTTGCTGTGGCCTTAAGATCGTTGTGAACGAGAATGCGATCGGTATCATGAAGAGGATCGAGATCGTTATGACGAATAGGATTCAGATTCTTATCACGAATAAGATTGAGATCCTTATCACGAATAGCATTGAGATCGTTATCACTATCAGGATTTAGATCCTTACCATGAATAGGATTGAGATCCTTATCACGAATAGGATTTAGATCCTTATCATGAATAGGATTGAGATCCTTATCACGAATAGGATTTAGATCCTTATCATGAATAGGATTGAGATCCTTATCACGAATTGGATTTAGATCGTTATCACGAATAGGTTAGAGATCCTTATAATAAATAGGATTGAGATCCTTATCACGAATAGAATTGAGATCCTTATCACGAAAATTCCGACGATTCTCATTATTCTTCATTTTTATTGAGTCTGACTAAAGTACATACGATCAAGGGGGGAGATCCCTTTATAACGTAAAGAAGAGCTTATGGCCGAAAATGAACTCCACGGAAGCTGAGGGACTGCTTTATGGCCGCGGAATCGCAGATTAATCGGTAGGTAATTTTTTCACATTTCTCAGTCGAAACTTTAAACGCGTTTTCCTAAAAACCAACTTTCGTGAACCTTGTACAAGATGACTCAAAGAGTATTTGGTTTATCATTTTGAAATTTTGCACACTTCAAGATAACATAATTACCGTCTATGTGAGCCTAAAGTTCCTAGAAAATTATTATACAAAATTACTTTTTCATTAACAAATAGCATAGTAAAAATTTCACGAAAAATAGGATATTTATACGAAAACGTACCGTTTTGCGAATTAACACTTTTCTCTGGATTTTTTAGGTTCACACAGAGCGTGTGAGTTTTGGAAATGTAAAACTTCTTGGCTCTGATGTTTCAGATCGATGCACCGGACGCTAGGTTGTACGCCGTGAAACAACTCAGGCGGCAAGTGTCGTAGACATTTTTGACAATTGAAGAATCAAAATATGTTCGTAAAATTTTTATTTGTGTACAATAAATAATTTCAACGCTAAAAAAAATCGGTAATTGTTTAGATAAGTGACTTTTCCGAAAAATGAGCCTAAAATGTTGTTTTTACTACTTTCTCGTTTATTGGATGATAAATGATGTTCAGTCGAGGGTAGCTGAAATTCGCCGCCCATAAAAAATTATGGGATTCTAAAGCTGCGAAAACACGTGATTAAATAGGGCATTTTGTAACGTTTCGACGCCTATATTGGGTTTGTCAGGAGACAACAATTTTCGGAAAAATCACTTGTCTAAAGAATTACCAAAAAATCTCGATAATTGCTCATTTTCGCCTGCCTAAAGGGCCTTGATCGTTCTCAAATTTCCTCTGCCTTCGAATGCACGTTATTCAACGAATGGCTGTGTTCTTAGCAGTACATACTTTCAGCATATCACGAAAAAGGGGATGTGCCGAGAAATTTAAATTTGATACAATTAATCAAAATATTGGTAATTCCGATGGACTGCTCATTACAATGATTGCAGCGAAACCTGAATGGTAAATGAATTTTCAAAATTTCGATAATTTTCGAAAATTGGCTCATACGTCGAACCAATTGGACTTGATCGAAACCGTTTTGGGTTTCGAAACCCAAACTTTTCGAAACGGATGGGTGACCGCCCAGCTTGCGCGCCGACTACCGAGCCGGCTGGCCACTTTTGCCGAGTTTCCGACCGATCAACGCGTTTTTCCGTGATACCAAAATGAAACCTACGCGGACTAATGCGCCAATCTCTTGTAGTCGATTTTGTCGAGTTGTACGAGGGGTCTGAGCTGCTCCGCGAATATCCTCATGTCCTCGGCAATGGCGTCCTGTCCTCTCGGAGCCAGAACGCTCAATTCAACGAGATAACTCTGCGATATGGCCTCGACGCTCTCCGGCAGCTTGCCCGGTATCATTTTGAAGATTTTCGAGACGGTGACTTTCATACGTCCCTTGCGGAACATGTAGCCCCGGACGATGTACTCGAAGTCCAGTCTGCAGCCCAACTCGGTGAGGAATTCGACCACGGTGCTGCTCGTCGCGATGTCAATGCTCGTTCGCACAATTGTCGGACGCGATTTGTCGCCCAACTCGGGCTCCCCGATGTAGCGCAACTGCCACGGCATGTCCTGGCAGTCGAGGGCTCGCCTCACGCGCAGCAAGAGCGGCTGCTCCGGCGGCGGAGCTCTGACGAACAATTTTCCATTTTAAGGGGGCTTCTTACTTTGGACGCTAAAAAAGGCTATTTTCATGCATTTTTTTCACAATTTACGTTATAAATATTGATATGAAAATTGTTACACTTAAGGGGAGGTGACCCGAGTAAACGGCGAGAAAAGCAGCTAAACTTCGGAAATTTTTATCTCAAAAACTAATTTTTCGATTGGATCCGGGTTTTTTTTTATTGGAAAATATGTATTGGGTTGGTACAAAAATCCTGCAACACTTTTTTTTTCAATTAAAATATTTTTCCTAATAACGAAGTTCGAGAACATTCGAGAATAGGAAATACAAGAATGGTCTAGAACCTTCCATGCCGCAGGATATATAAGCGAGTGAGTTGTTCCGCGGAGTCAGTATGAGCAAAAATGGATCAACGTGCACTTCGAGCAATCGCATATTACGAATTCTTGCAAGGACATTCTGCAAGAGCCGCAGCCCGTAATATGTGCAGTGCGTTCAAGGCTAATGTAGTTAATTATTCAACGGTCTCCCGTTGGTATCAGCGTTTTCATTCTGGCGATACATCTTTTGAAGACAAACCTAGGTCCGGCAGGGAATCGATTGTGGACGATGAAGAACTGCGAGCACTTATAAAGGCAAAGCCTAATATATCGTCACGAGAATTAGCCAACAAACTCAACTGCAGTCATCCTACTATCCTTCGACATTTACAAAAGATGGGATATAGGAAAGTTTATTCGTCTTGGATACCGCACAGTCTCAGCGAATCAAACAAAGCAGCATGCATGTCCATCTGTCTTTCACTCCTGCTTCGTCCGCAAAGAAAGGATTTTCTTCAAGAAATAGTCACTGGGGATGAAAGCTGGGTGTTGTATGTTAATCACACGCGCAAGCGTCAGTGGCTATCGAAAGGGGAAAAACCAGAACCGACCCCTAAACAGCCCCGTGAAATGAAGAAAGTTTTACTCTGTTGTTGGTGGGATTCTGAGGGCATGCTCTATTACGAATTTCTGCCAACCAACACCACAATACAGGCAGAGATTTATTCTGCACAACTGCAAAAGGTGGCTAAAATTATGAAACAGAAAAGGCGTAAACGTCTTCAAGTTCGGCTTCTCCATGACAATGCTCGACGCCACCTCGCTAAGATGACACAAGAAACTGTTTCGCAGCTAGGATGGGAAGTTCTACCACACCCACCGTATTCACCAGACTTAGCACCTACCGACTATCACTTGTTTCGAGCTTTGATGAACTATTTACGGGATAAAAAATTTGATGATCTGTCAGATCTCAAAAATACATTGGAGGACTTTCTTAATTCACGATCAAAAGAATTCTGCTCTGCGGGCGTGCAAAGTCTACCAGAGCGTTGGGCATGAGTTGTAGATGCGGAGGGAGCCTACATTACTGAATAATCGTTTATTGTTAAAATAAAATATTTTTCTTTTTTACTCGTGTTGTGTGTTGCAAGATTTTTGTACCAAGCCAATATATTGAGGTATGTTTAAGAATTTTTAAAAATAAATTCGTTTACTGGAAGCGATTCAAACGCGATTATTTCGAAATATAGTTTTCAAAGTCGGTGCCAGATGTATCTCGAAAACGGCTTGTCCGAATTTCTCCAAATTTGGATACAATATTCTTCGATAATTTTTCTCGTTCGCCACGTAGGATTTTTTTTAAATGTTCATTTTTGACGGAATTGCGAATTGTTTCAATTTATCATTCGTTTTTCGTTCGCAATTTTCGACGATTTTGGTTTGCATACACATTGCATAAAAAAGCAATGGTTCAATCAAATGAAAAACCCCTACGTGGCGAACGAGAAAAACTATCGAAGAATATTGTATCGAAATTTGGACAAAATCGGACAAGTCGTTTTCGGGATACATCTGGCACCGACTTTGAAAATTATTTTTCGAGATAATCGCGTTTTAATCGCTTCCAGTCAAGGAGAATTTATTTTAAAAAATTCCTAAACATACCTCAATGTACATATTTTCCAATAAAACAAATCCGGATCCAATCGAAACATTAGTTTTTGAAATAAAAATTCCCGAAGTTTACCGGTTTTTCTCGCCGTTTACTCGGGTACCTTCTCTTCATAAATACACTTTCGAAATAAATTTGAAAAAAAAAATTTATTGATTGATGTCACTATATTTATAGACGAAAATAGTATTTAAAAAATGTAGGTCTGCGCTGGTGATGAAATCTCGACGACGGATCATCCGAAACAAAAAAAGTCGAACGGTTTTGGGTTCAGTATGTTAATGGCTATAGCGCAAATCTATATGCAAAAATAACAAAATAGCGGACATATTTCGAAAAAACAAAAAAAACGTTTTATCACCGTTTTTGGCCATAAAAATTAATATGAATTTTTTTTTTAAATCCTTGATATGCCCTAGAGATATGGTTGTAAAGAATATGTAGTTAAAAATTCATAAAGATCGGTTCAGTAGTTTCGAATATTTTATCAACAAGCCGTCGAAAAACGTTGTTCCCAGAAAAACGCGTTTAAAGTTTGTGTGTGTTACATAAATACATAAATGTTTTTTTTTTAATGTATTTCGAAAGTGTATTTATTAAGTGTAACAACTTTTATAATATATCAATATCTATAATATAAACGTATAAAAAAATTTAATGAAAATACCCTGAATTTTTTTTACGGTCTGTTCACTTTAGGGACGCAATGGAAATTCATTTTTTTCTATTGCCAAAATATTTTTTGCCGGATGTGGGCTACAAAGATCACTTCAGCGTTTTTCAAGATCCTCATTCAAAATCTACAACACAAATTGACAAGAAAATATTTTCGTGAATGAAAACAAAAAGAAACAAAAGAAAAATGAATTTTCGTTGCATTCCAACAATACGAACTTCAACACCGAGCCAATAATTCATTTATCATCCAAGGTACTTCAGCACAGTGTTATTTACGCATTGATTTAGGTTGAAGCTTGCGTCGTTGGAATGCAATAAAAATTACATTTTTATTAAACGCCCAGATATTTTCGCAAACTTCCTTCGTGAGCTTGAAATGGCAAAAAATCGATTTTTTTATTACATAGTTTTGAAATATAGTCTTAAGTTTTATTTGCAATGAAGACTTGGTAAAAGTTGCCAAAATTGATCGATTTATGATAATTTTCGTAGAGGGGTTCTGCAATTTACCCTTATTTCTTTGCGTTCTCCGATGATTTTCGTAATGTTTATGGATTTGTTAATAACAAATGATTATACAGGCAGTCCTAGAGTTTTATCGTTTCGACTTGAGTCGTTTCGGATTACGTCAAGTAACATTTTGACACGATTCCTCAATAAAGCTTCAATTTTCTAGAGTTACGTCAGCATCTTGCAGTTTTTTCAATTTTGAGTAGTATGCCAATTCCATGTGTACGCAATAATTTAGTAAATAATAAAAAAATACATAGTCACAAAATTTGTAATAAATATACCCGTATGTATAGTTATCCCTTATAATAAAACATGATTATATGATATAAAATGCAGTTTTATTAATGATATTAGAAGTCGATGTAGAACCTTATTTCTCCATTATATATGGAAATGTATGTCAAAATTTCTTTCAACTTACGTCGTTTCGATTTACATCGCATATTTTGAGAAACTGCCATAAGAACGAGGACTGCCTGTAGTTATTTTTGCAGTCAAAAATTGAACTTTTCCACAGATTGACATTTTTGTAATTTTCAAAATTTCAAAAAACTATCCGGTCATACAAAAGTTTTATTATTCTACAAGTACATCTCTTTATATTTATTTTCATCGGGCCGGAAACACCTACTCCGATTGGTCATACAGCAACGGCGGTACTTTCGTTCAATAATAACTTCGTTGTTCGTCAATATTTATCAATAGTAAAAAAACCCAAACTTGGCAAGACTGTGTATTACTTGCATGTGAAATTCTAACGTCATCATCCCAATACTTTTATTAGAAAAAAAAACATTAAAAATCGACCAATTTCTGAGCCTCAAACAGCAGATCCGAAAGAATATTTTTTCTTCCTCTGCTGGACGGAATGTTCCCAATACTTTTGTAGTCTTTAATCGACAATGGATCTTTGCACTCAAGTGATGTACGCTCCTCTATGTACATGGAGCGAGAAATTGAAGCGTATAATCGTGCAGAGACATTTCTAGAGGTCCAGCGCAAAATGAGGAGAGATTGATCACCTTCTGATGCTGAAGCACATCTCGTGGTCGTGAAAAGTCTCCGGGCCGCTGTCGACGTTGTCGCACAGTCCTCGCAGTCGATGAAGCAATATTTCAACCGCGCTGTCAAGCACCGAGCCTTGAAGGATGTACTCCTGGTTTGGTATGATATTGGAATTTACCGCCGCTCCTAAACTGTCCATTGCGCTTATCGAAGTCGCCATGCTCGAGGGCTCGATAGATCTTCGCAATATTCGCAAACTTCGCAGTTTGTTTTTAAACTCCTCAGTGGCGGTCGAAGTTGCGAAGCGTAGACGCAATTCTTAATCGAAAACCGGTAAGCCACTCTTGAGAAACGTCAAGTGACAGATTTCGAGGTTATGATACTTACCGACCGTCGGTAAGGAAGACTGCAGACAAATTTATTTCCTATTTCTGACGCAAGGGAGTACCTATGAGGATAGAGAAACCTCATCGAAAAGCTATCGTCGGTGCGTTACCATCCGTCGGTAACGCACCGACCGATGGTAACTTTGATTTTTCACTTCCCGTATGTGCCAGAGAAACGGCACAAACGATATTTCCAATGACACGAATGTGACGCTGACTCATTCGTCACTCGCATTTTCTACGTAAAACTTCTTTCGAGACCTTAATATTTTTTTGCACAGTATTTCGAGAACGACCTCATCACGTGCCTATGCTATTTTGGATATTCGAACGCTCGTCGGGAACAGAATCGCACTAAGCTAACGCGCATCTCTTCCGGTTCAGACGCGCCAACAGCGCTGCGGCAAAAAGTGGTGAAGTGGCAATCCTCGGATCTGACAAAAGAGAAATCATGGCGCATAACCTCAACGCTGCTTGTCAATGAACAATATTTTTCCAACTAGCGATGTGAATTATCAACATAGTCGCGAATTTATCTCGCTGTTGAAGACGAGCTGATTGCATTCGGCACGCCATGAACATGAATAAAACGGAAAAACTTTTGGCCGCGAGAAAGAGGGTAAAGTATGCGTGTGATCATTTTTCATGCCGCAAAATGTGTTTACGCACGATCGTTTAATTGATTTTTAGCTTTTATAGCGAAAATTTAGTCTTCCTCGATCCTTCTTTGCATTTTTGGGATTTTTACATTTCCGTTTGGCTTTTGAATTTCGTATCGCATTTTTTAGGTTTTTATAGTATATCGTTACGCCGCCTGGTGAATTTTTTTTTTTTTTTTTTTCAAAGCTTTCTTCGATATTGAGAGGACATTGATTTATTCAAGACTTTCACGAAGACGAAACTTCGTTGGGAAGATTATGATGCACCGAGAACGAAGAACTGGTACTGTAGTGTCGCTTGATCCTGGAAGAATGTCGTCTCAGTCATTGTAGAGTGAATCTTACTGTGCAGTTTATACATCTTATAACTTTAGTAATTCCGTATTTACAGGACAGCGTGTCCGCTATTGTCATTCCATTTTTATTATCCTTCGATCGGTATCTGTCGACTTCTGACATTCAGTCTTACCAGCTCTAAAATGTTTAGATGCTGATTGGTTTGAGATTGACCATGTTCATCATGATTCGATCAACGAAACATTTTAAAAAATTATTTCAATGAGAATGCAACAAAAACTCTTTTTTAATTTTCACTTTCAGGGAAACGCGACAAATGTTCTTCTAAAATCATTATCTCAACTAGCATGCATAGAAAATTCTTTTTCAATTTTTACTTCAGCGGAAATGCAACAAAAATTCTTTAAAATTATGTACTTAACGTAAAATGCAACGAAAATTCTTTTTAAATCTCTATTTCAACAGGAATGCAATGAAATATCTTTTTCAATTTCCTCTTTCACGGGAACGCGACAAAAGTTGTTCTAAACATTTTATTTCAACGGGAACACATAGAAAATCCTTTTGCAATTTTTACTTCAGCAGAAATGCAACAAAAATTCTTAAAAATTATGTACTTAAAGGGGAATGCATAGAAAATTCTTTTTCAATTTTTATTTCAACTGAAATGCATAGAAAATTCGTTTAAAATTTTAATTACAACAGGAATACAACAAAACTTCTTTTTCAAATTTTCACTCCAACGAGAATGTAACTACAATTCTTTTTTAATTCTTATTTCAACAGGAATGTATAAAAAATTCCGTTTTAATTTTTATTTCAAGGGCAATGCAACAAAAATTCTTTGCTAATTTTTATTTCAACAGAAATACAAAAAAAAACTCTCCATTTCTATTCCAACGAGAATGCAATAAGAATTCTTTTGACCTTATATTACTTCATTCTCCCGATTCAAAATCGCATCCTACAAACTTGGTCTGTAGACTTCCGACGTTCCTCAAAAACGTTTGAGTGATTTTTGTAGCCCAACTTTACCAAAAAAAACTTTTGGCTACTTTTGTAGCCTTTCAACAATGCAAACTTCAATATCATTACCGTTCTATCACGCAAATTCGCGACACTCGATCCCCGATCCGCCACCAAAACTTTGCCGTTCCTTTACAGCTGAAAGAGTTCCAGCAAAGCAAGAATCACAATCACGACAATGCGCCCGGTCAGCAGAAGGATCAGCAGAAGCCTGCGGAGGTAAGCAGTCTCACGAATGCCTCAAGCCCATCGAAAATTACCCACCGTTCATCAGTGCGTTCTTCATAATCCGCTGATGTTTTCGCTTTGCTCGCAGTCTCCTCAGCGTCACGCGGAGTCGCCTTTGGACGCGAGCGCTCCGCACAACCCTGAAAAGCGGCCTGCCGAGACGCCCGCAGCTGCGCAAAAAGTCTGCGAAGTTCCACTCGACATTGGCGTGACGAGCCCCGACGATTCGAGGCTTGCCGAAGAAGCCACGAAGGTGAAGCGTCATCCGGAAGGCAACCACACGGAAACTGCCTCGGTTCTAGACAACCCCGTCGAAAAGCAAGACGAAGCGTTTCCACTGCCCGAGCCCCGAATGAACTTCGACGGAGTCCCCAGCCGCGTGCCACCGCAGCGGATTTTGCCGTCTCCTCCGGCGTCTCCGTCGCCGCCGCATTCGCCGACCTCCGCGAGCAACGCTCGCGAGGATTCGCCGACCTCTGCGAGCAACGATCGCGAGGATTCCCCGCCGTCACGGCTGGAGCGTCTACTGAGGATGGGATCAGCAGTGGCGGACGCCCTGGCGCCCGTCGCGGAGTGTTCCCCGGCGATATCTCGCGAGGTCGACCACGAGTACAGAAATCATTTCCTCGCCTCTTGCGTGGAGCAGCAGAAGCAGCTGGTCGATCAGCTTCGCGGCGAAGCGAGTCATTGGGCCGCTCGCGTGTCCGAGCTCGAGACCGAACTAGCGACGAAGGACGAGGAATTCTCGGCGAGACTGTCGCGTGAGTTGTCCGTCCTGAAGGAGGAGCTCGGCGTGCACGCGCGTACGACGGAAATCCTAGTGGCGGAGAAAGCCGAATTGACAGCGGCGAACGAGCGTCACCGTGTTGCTTCGGGGCGCGCAATCGCGGAGCTCGACGAGCTCAACGGGCGTCTGAAGGCGTCGCAGGCTCGCATCGCCGAGCTCGAGAGAGAAGCGAGCCACGCGCGGACTATCGTCGACGAGACTCGCGCGACATATCAACGTTTGCATCTCGATTACGCGGAGCTCGAGAAGCGCCACAACGATTTGTCGAAATCGCGAGAGAACGACGAGCTCGAGACGTCCGAGTTGCGTCGCGAGATTAGCCTGAGAAACGCCGAGATTGCCACGCTCCGTCGCGAGCTCGTCGAGAAGAACACCCAACTGTCGCTGAACGAGCTCAAGATACAACAATTGACGAGTACGCCGCAGGAGATTCAAGCTCTCGACGGCCATCACCAGGCGCTCGCTTGCCTCGAGGAACAGCTGACGGAATCGCGCGAAGCTCTGAAAAGCCTGAGCCGCGAGAGAGACGAAGCGGCCAAGCAGTACGAGAATTACGTTCGCCAGTTGGACGCTCGTCACGAGAATGCCCTAAAAGAGTTGGAAGATTCGCGGGTCAGTCTTCGAGCTCTGGAGGCCCAGGAAAAGAGTTACATCCAAAGAATGTCCGATCTCGAGCAGAGCCTCCAACGCGAGCGGCAAACGGTCGAGAAGTTGTCAGCGTTCGAGGGCCACGAGGTACGCGTCGAACATTTGACCGCGAGCCTCGACGCGCTCAGCCTCGAACACGCGAATCTCCAAACGAGCCTGAACGAGCGCGACGCCGAGATCGAGACGTTGAAGCGAGATTTGGAGGAGGCCCGTGAGAGCCGCGAGGACACCGTCGACAAGGTCAAACTCGCTAGTGCACTGGAGAGCGAAAAGCTCGGTGCTTCACGCGCGGTCGCTCAGAATCAACAGCTGAAGGTGCAGCTCAACGAGATGCACGACGCTTTCGTCACACTGAGCAATTCCAAGCTCGACCTCACCGAACAACTCCAGGCCGAACGTACGATCGGTAAGAAGCTGAACGCACATTTGAACAAAGTCGAGGCGGAGATGGACGAGCTCAAGGAACAATTGCGACTGAAGACACTCGCCCTCGAGGACTCCGAGAGGGAAAAACTTCAAACTGCACAGATCGCCGATCAGATGCATCACTATCAGGCCCAATCGAATCAAGCCAGAACGCTCCAGCAAGAGCTGCAAAACACTCTCGGCTGCGTCGAGATTCTTCGACGCGAGAATCAACAGCTAAGCATGGAACTCAACGCGCTGAAGTACGGGGACAATCCCGCGAGAGACTTGGCGAACGGTGACGAGCGGCTTGGCGATGAAAACGACAGCGCTCGGAAGCATTCCATCGTTGTTACCGCAGGTGGGGGCTCCATGATCTCCGATCCGGCGAAAAAACTGGAGATCCGATTCAAGGAAACGATGGAACGCGTCGCTGAGCTCACCGACGAGAAACAGAGGCTCGAACATCTCGTTCTACAGCTTCAAGGCGAGACCGAAACCATCGGGGAATACATCACGCTTTATCAGAAACAGCGCGGTATACTACAGAGAAAAGCCAAGGAGCGCGATGAAAACTTTCGACAGTTGGTCGAACAACGCAATCATCAGCAGGAACAATTGCACCAGTTGAAAGTTCTCGTCGCGCAATTGCTGCGGAAAAAATCGTCAAACTCCGCGAATCCGCCGTCACTCGATGCCGATAACAAATCACCCGCTATCATCGAATTCGAGAACGAACACCACGAGACGTTACTGCCTGAGAGTGACGAACGCCCCAACGATGAGACCTCGCGTATCGATCCTACCGACAAAACGACGTCGAAAATTCTTGATCTTCTCTCGGAGATCAAAGATTGCAAGGACACGTGCATCCTCGAACCCAATTTTCATCCTTGTCCGTGGTGCTCCGGCAAACTCATTACGGTGTAAACACCGGCTCGAAAATTACACACTTATACATACGTGCATATATATATTTGTATATTTACAGGGTGAGTCACTAGGTTATTAGACCTTCAAGGGGCAATTTATTCAAAACACTGTTTGAATAAATATTGTTTTTTTTGCTGCAAGAAGTACGTTTATTATCCGCTTCGAGCGTATTTCCGTGTTATTTTTTCTAGTATCAAGGTAAAAATTTGGGGCGCCCGTAGAAAAAATTGGATCTTCAAATCAGCTCGAAGGAGGAGATCCCTTTGGGTAGCCGGAAATAAGCAATTTTTAAGATTTTTTTGGATCGGAAATGTTTATTTTACATAACTGAAATTTAATGTACAGATTATTACATGCTGATTTTTCAAACTTTTTATTATATTGAAAAATGGTGGCTGAACGACACTGACTTCGGAGACAGTAGTCGTCTGAGGTGCAATGGTGCATTGATCTCAAACAGAAGCAAGTTTTATTTTTCTAAGCCCCACACGCTCTACATGAGCCCAAGAAATCCGAAAAAATAGTACGTGTTTGAAAAAATTGTCTATTTTTCATGAAATTTTTACTACAGTATTTGTTGACGAAAAAATCGTTTTTTGAAATAATTTTCAAGGAACTTTAGGTTCACATAGACGGTAATTATGTTATCTTGAAGTGGGCGAAACTTCAAAATGATAGATCAGATTGTTTTTGAGTTATCTTGTGCGAGGTTCGCGAAAAAAATGGTTTTTCAGAAAAATTTCTAAAGTTTAGACTCAAAAATGTGACTAAATGACCTACCGATTAATTTCACTCCGGGGCGTAGGCACTCAGCTTCCTCGTCGAGTTCGTTTTCGGCTATACGTTCTGAAGGGATCTCTCCCTTAAGGCCTCACTTTGAAAAAAACTAAGCTGGCCAAAATGTAGATCATGACAATATTGTCGACTTTTGTTCGTCTAAAATCAATATTCATAGGGTTTTTCTAGTGTCAAAATACTAGTGACTCATCCGGTATGCATATATCATTTATAAAGTTGAATATATGTATATGGATATTAATAACCACGAGATTGAGAAGCGTGACGAAAATGGATGTCACGACTGTACATAGAGAGGTAGAGTTTTTTTTCAAAATGATCACATACTTTTTTTTGTTGCATTAAACGATTCAAGTCTCGATTAAAAACGTCGGAAGTAAACGCTTTGAGGATTTACGAGGAAAACTAAAATCCACGCGTATTTTTCGGTGTCGCTGTTGGCCACGTGCCGCAATTTTGTTCTTTGGTAGCGGAGAATGATAGTCGATCGTATATGTAAATTTCCTGCTCTTTTTTTTTTTGCTAAAAGAGTCGTAGATAATTTTGTACGCGATAAAACGATAAGATCGTTGCAATTGGGATTCAACGGTGTACAGAGACTATTGTCGTTTGGCACAGCTTTTAGCATTGATAAACGTCTTTTTGGGGTATACGATTGAGCTGCCAGATGGTGCCTATATTTTTGTCTAAACAAAAGGTTTGTATAAATTGTCGTGCCAGCGTTCGGGGACATTGCAAATAAACGAGTACACAACTATGCGAATATTGGTTTCTTTTTCGCGGATGTACATTATTCCGATAAATGTTATCTGTGAAAATTAATCCGCTTTCAACGCGAATAGGTACGAACATTTTTGCGATCTGGGCTGCGTACAGGAAATTTTGTTTAAGAGTCACTTTCGTATAGCGATTTGTTCGTGTACGAGAAAAAAATTAGTATGAAAGTTCGGATTATTCTTTAATTGTAGGAATAGTGGTTGCTTCGTAATATCGCACGGGCGAGAATTTTTGAGACCGGAAGTAGCGCTGAATGTTTCGCGTAATGTTTTGTAACTTTGAGGCACAAAATTAAACTCATCAATTTTCAGTATATATTCAAACCGACAAATTTGTGCGTGAATTGCAATAATAAATTTGCAGCGTATATTGGAATTAAAGAATTTATACTATAAAATTAGATCTAAAAAAATTGTAGCGTAAATTAAAGTAAAAATATTTGCCGCGTAAATTTAAATTAACAAGTAACATAAATTTAAATTCTAAATTTGTGGCATAAAATCAACGAATCGACGATAAAATAAATTCAATAAATTGACAATAAAGTAAAGTCAATAAATTAATAAACCGAGAATAGAAAAATGTATTGATTTTATTTTAAGTTACAAATTTATCGACTCAACTCTATTAGCTTAGATTTATCCGACAATTTGTTAGTTTGATTTTCCGCAGCAAATTTTCTTCACTCAACTTATGTTACAATTTTCCAAAGTATGATTTCAAAGTACGAATTAATTAGTTCGAATTTACGCTACAAATTCATTATCGCGATCCGTCACAAATTTACTACTCCCACTTTATGCTATAAATTTATCGACTTCAATTTACGCTGTAGATTCAAGTGTTTAATTTTGTGCCGTGAAGTCATTTAAATTTACGCTACAAATTTGATGATTTAAATTCATTAGTTTGAATCTACATATCAAATTCCTTATTCAAAACTCACGCTGCACATTTATTATTTTGAATCGATGCTACAAATTCATTAAATTGCAAATTTACGGTACAAATTTGATGATTTAAATTCATTAGTTCGAATTTACATCTCAAATTCCTCAATCAAAACTCACGGTGCACATTTATTATTTTGAATCAACGCCACAAATTCGTTAAATTGAAAGTATGTTGAAAAAATGTACTCGTTGAGAGATAGAAAAAGTCTGAATACCCCATAGATGTATGAATCGACGGTGCCCAATCACGGTGTGCAAATTTCTTCCAAGACCTCGGCGACTCCACTTCGCTTTAGCAATGAATATCGAAGCGTCGGATCTCCCCTGAAGTCGTTACGTCTCAAAACGCTTCCGCGATGAGGCTGTCTGCCCGAGGCGCCCACTCGGCGCTCGACAGTTTGAGGGAGCTTTAATAAGTGTTCCGACGAGTGTGGCTTTTCAGGTAGGCGTTTTTATTATAATTTGAGAAAGGAGAGACGACACTAAGCCTTGAGGGCGTACTTCCTCACTGGGAAGGCGGATCGTTTCCTGATCTCTTTGAGGGTCTTGCGGCTGGCTTGATGAGGCGTGAGTACTCGGCGCAGAGCCCTGGTCTTCTTTGGCCTCAGGTCGAGGGGCTTGTACTTTTTGTTCTTGTACAAGAGACGCAGGTTCTCCTTTTGCTTCTGATGCATGATAATGTAGACGCGGGCGATGGCTTTGCGCATCACGCGGCTGTAGGGAGACGCACGCAAGATGAGCGATGGTTTCGAGTTGTTTGATGTTGGGCATTGCGAAGAGGAAGCGAAAAGGATCTTACATTTTGGAGAGCTTCGAGGCGGCTCCGCCGGTGACTTTGGCGACTCGGAGGTTGGCGAGCTCGGTTTTGAGCTCCTCCAGCTGCTTGAGCAGCTCCTTCTTGTCCTTCGTCCTCAAGTCGGAGCACTTGACCTTAACCTGAAACAATCGTTCGTCTTTTAAACCTAACCTCAAACGAACGTTTCGAGGGGCAAGGGGGAAAAAGATCGCGATTTTTGACACGGGGATTAAAATTCGCGTAAGTTTAAACTGAAAGGCTCGAGGCGAATGTGTTGATAATTTGATATCGTAATGATTTTCGGCATCGCGGGAACGGGACCCGAGCAATGGAGCACGACGAGGTGTACGCTGCACATAATTGCCAGAATGACTTTTCCGACTCGAGGAACCAACGAGACTCGAATATATTAAAACGTTCGTATCACGCGATTCGAGTTTGTCGTTAGTTTCGATTGTATAATGCAATTGTCACAGCGATGCTTAAGATTATTTTCGATTACGAGGTGAGTATCACGCACTAACCATTTTGCCACAAATTTATGAAAGAAAAGAGAAAGAGAGTCGGCGAAGTCACGGAAGTTGCCCACAGGTTCGCTGTGAGCGACGAGTCAAACGAGCGACCGAATAATTGCCCCGACGCGCGATAAGAACTTTTTTAATAATCATAAATCATTCGTACCACGTGGAATTGAATTTAAAAGAGTATAAAACGATTACTATTCGTCAATCGAATAGAATTTAACCCATTATTTCTTTACCAACCGAACGTTCGCTTGACTAAAATTTCCCCCGCTCGTTTTTCGCTTATCGAAATCCAATTGGTCGTCCTTCTCAGCGTGAAGCAAGCTTGACCAATGGAATCCATTGTTTTCAGCGTGGCGAAGAGTTTCCCTCGCGAAACTTTTGAAAACAGAGAGACCGTAGTCCCCCGCCACCCCGCTCCAATTAGTGACAGATGTAGTTCGTTATTCGAGGTTATGTTGTCACTCGAATTTTGTATTGCAACAAAAAAATGACATTGAGAAACATTCCGCTGCAGTGGATGATCGGACTAGGAATATTTATCGTAATTTTATATCTCAGAGTGAAGATCAATCATCTGGAGAATGAAAATCGAGTGTTGGGTATGTTTGGATCCACGTTGCGGTAACAGCTTGTCACACGCTACTGTCACTCAGTGTAGGATTTCTTCGCTATACGCTTTGCAGTTGAGAGCGTCACGCGAATACAGAATCAAATGATGAGCCACGGTGCTGATACGAGAGACAAGAGGCTCGAAAATTCAGACGACGTTATCGTTATTTATAATAGAGTTCCTAAGACCGGTTCCACCAGTTTCGTAGGTGTCGTTTACGATCTGTGCAAATCGAACAGGTATCACACCCTGCACATAAACATCACCAACAACATGCACACTCTGACTCTTCCGAACCAGGTAAAGCCGTCTTGCGGTCGTTTCTTTCAGTTTCTCGGGTTTATACTAATCTTGCTGTTTTTCTTTGTCTCTCGCGACGTCAGGTACAATTTGTAAATAATATTACTCGCTGGGACTCCGTCAAACCGGCCTTTTACCACGGCCATATGGCTTTTTTAAACTTTGAGAGGTAAGTCGGCGACAAGAGGAAGAATGAAGGCGCTAAGTACTGTCTATGCTGTGGCTGATGCGTTTTGTACAACTTTGGTCACTCGACTCCCGAGCTTGGACAAAAGTTTTGTGACAGATTAGACGCTCCCTGGTTTAAAATTGTTTTGGTTTGTTTGGGTTTGGAGTGGTCAAGTTTTTTTGGGTTGGTATTCCCTTGGATTCCGGTTGCCTCCGCTTTTTGGTTCAAATTCACTTGGATTTATTTAGGTTTGGATTGCTTAAGTTTTTTTTCGGTTGGAATTCGCTGGGGTTTATTTGTGTTTGAATTGCTCACATTTGTTTGGGTTTATTTGAGTTTGGATGCTCAAGTTTTTATTGGGTTGGAATTAGCTTGGGTATATTCTGCGTATGTTAGAATTTGCTTCACTTTCTTTTGGTTTTTTAAAATTATTTTGGATTTGTTCAAATTTTATTGCATAAGGGTTTGGTTATTTAGGTTTAAATTTGCTCGAGTTTCTTCAAATTTGCTTTAGTTTGGATAATCTTGGGCTTTTAAAAATTTTCTGGTCTTTAGGTTTGATTTCGTTTTGGATTGGACTTATTTAAGACTGGATTGCCCAAGTTTTTTCGGGTTTGTCGAATTTTCTTTTTTGGTACGATAGAATTTGCTTCAGTTTGGGTTTGTTTGAATTTTCTCGAAATCGGCTTTTTTTTCTTTGTTTTGGTTTGAATTTGTTGAGTTTCTTCAAGTTTGCTTCAATTTGTTCAGGTTTGTTTGAATAAATATAGCCTTGTTCAAATTTCGTTGGATTTGGATTAATTTGTATTTGCTCGGATGCGTACGAATTATTTGCACAACAAATTTTGTAAATATATTAAGGCAAGGATAGGGGTTTCAGCGTGAAACAAAAACACTTTTTTGCGAATTTTATTCATCTATATGGATAGAGTAAATTTATTGAAATCGTTTGTACATTGTCAAGTGTCATTTCAAGACCATTCCGTGAAATGGGTACGCGAAAATATCCACAAACAAGCCGGTGACAAAGCTTTTCCAAGAACGCCTTTGGTAAACACGATTTGCGGTGTTCACTGTATCTCAGCTAGAAATGATCTGCAATCAAGTACCATTAAAATTTAGTCAAAGTATCATCAAATCCTCCCCCAACGGTCTTTGATAATTATTTTTTTCATTTCTAAATTTTCGGTGGTCATGGAAAGTGAAAAGTGCTATTTTTCACGAAAAATTCCGTTATTTTGGGGGTGGAAAACCCCCTCAACGTAAAAAATGTCAAACTCACCGTTAGGGGGAGGTATTTTATATGTAGAAAGTGTGTACCAAGTTTGAAATAAATCGGTCATTTAGTTTCCAAATGGCAGTGAACACGGACTTTGAAAAAGTGGTTTCGAGAAAAACGCGGCACCGACTTGTTTGTGGATATTTTCGCGTACAAATTTCACGGAATGTTCTTGAAATGACACTCAACAATGTACAAACGATTTCAATAAATTTACTCTATCCATATAGATGAAAAAAAATCGCACAAAAGTGTTTTTTTTTTCACGCTGAAACCCCTACCCTCCCCTTAAAAGCCGTTCTCCCCGGGCGAATCTTGTTTGGGTTTGCTTAAGACTGGATTCGTCAAGTTTCCTCGGGTTTGCTTGAATTAATTTTAGGCACGTCAAAATTTGCGTCCGTTCGGGCTCATTATTAATTCGGACGTGTTTATTGTAACTTGCTTAAGTTTAGCTTATCCCAATTCACTTGGAATTCTACGCATTATTCGTCTGTCCATTTTGCCTCAAACTAGTTGTCTCAAAATATGTGCCCTAAATTCAACGCGACATTCATTCAGAAATTTAAATTCGCGTGATCCATCAGGAATGTTACTGCTTAACGGCGGGGTAAAGTTAATTCGGCGAAAAAAGGCATGTTTTTAAGATTTTTTTTTGGCGTAACGAATAGTGTTCGTTTATTGAAAAATTTACATATAATAAAGTAACATTTGAACAACATTCTCCTAAATTTGCATTGCAAAATATTCAAAATTGAGCGAGTGAAAATTAAACCCCGGAGGCGCCTCGAAAAAAAGTTGGTTTGCGGTGTGCACCATAACTCGCAACAGAATCATTTGAAACAAAAAAATCAAAATGCATTTGTTAAAGGAGATGTTTCTCGAGGTAATGACGGGAGGATTTTTTTTTCGATTTTTCGATTTTTCGTAGCACTTGGGAGCCAAAAACCCGATTTTCGCTAAAAAAATCGGCTAATTTGCTGTTGAAAAATTAGTAATTATTTTTAAAAAAACAAAAAAGCTGTCGACAATACCTGGTGAATTATGTGAAGAAGTACTGTGCAAAATTTCAAAGCGATTGGTCCAGTAGATTTTGAGTTATCGTGCACACGAACTTCAAATATGACAAGTCTCAGAAAAACGGTTTGAAAAACGCAGAAGAGAAGAGAACGGCATGGAGGAATAGACGCTCAAATACTCATAACTTCGTCAATTTTACTCCGATCGACTTGAAATTTTAACACAATATTCTTGATATATTATGCATTCATTTAAAAAAATTAAACAAAAATGAAAAAAAATTTAAATGCTTTACCCCGCCCTTAAGATACAAATCCGGCATTGCAAAACTATCATATATACAAAACGTTGCGATCTTTTCTCGCCCACGTGCGCACACTCCGGCAAGATTCTCTAACAGTCCGCCGTTCCAGATTCGGCGTTAAAAAAACGCCTCTCTACGTAAATTTGCTAAGAAAGCCGCTGGACAGATTCGTCTCTTATTATTACTTCCTCCGCTACGGGGACAATTTTCGGCCTCATTTGATCAGGAAGAAGCACGGCGATACAAAGGTACGCGCAAATATCGACGACCGCGCCAATATCGTCGCTCCGGATGTGTATAATTTTCTACGCTCTTCGCGCTCGTTCTTGGCTTCATTCTCCGTAGACGTTCGACGAGTGCGTGAAGGCCGGTCAGCCGGACTGCGATCCCAACAACATGTGGCTGCAAATTCCTTTTCTCTGCGGCCACGATCCCGCCTGTTGGGAAGTCGGCAACAAATGGGCTCTCGAGGAAGCCAAGAGAAATTTGCAGCAGCACTATCTTCTGGTCGGAGTGACGGAGGAACTCGAGGACTTTGTGCGAACGTTACAAATGGTACTGCCTCGATTTTTTCGAGGCGCTTCCGACTACTTTCTGCACAGTAAGCAAAAAAATTCTTCGAAAAAAAAAAACCCGTCAAGATTCGTATCTCATCGTTTCGTGTTTTCAGACAACAAGTCGCACCTTCGTCAAACGACGCGAAAAGCCACGCCGCTGCCGGAAACGGTGGAGAAAATTCACAAATCCACCGTGTGGAAAATGGAGAACGAATTGTACAGCTTTGCCCTTGCGCATTTTCATTCCGTTAAGAAGCGCCTGATAAACGCCTCGCCCCAAGACGCCAATCAGCGTTTCATGTACGAAAAAATACGACCAAAATAAATATACGAAATTTTGTCTTTTTTTTATTTTGCTCGAATTTTTTTCATCCACGCTTATGTACATCGTGATTCGAAGGTCGCGGGACAATAATGGCGTTTATCGTTGATCCGTTGAGGAGGCGATAACTGTCGCGGGTCTCAGGGCGAACATGTAAACGGGAAAGAGTCCCTTCGGCAATCTGTGCTGTACTTGCTCCGAGAGGATGACCAGTCCCGCCCTCTCGAAGCTCTTCTTCAGCTCCGCCAACGGCCTCGTTACCGACGAATCCTGCGTGTCGATCTCCAATTTGTCCGAACTCGTCACGTTCTCTTTCACCACCAGAACGCCGTTGCTCCTCAGTGCTGGTCTGTGAAACGGAAGAATAAAAACGACTGAAGTTTCCAGCGATGCAACATTTTGCGATACTTTTGTCGACGACGGCGAGGCCGGACTCACATGCATTTCTGGAAGAAGTTTATCAGATCGTTGTCCTTTAGGTGCCCCAGTACCCATTGGCACCAAATGACGTCGTACTTTTCAGCCTCCGGACAGAAATCCTGCAATCCTTTGGCAATCGTGACTTTTTTTTTACGCTCTCTAATCGTCTTTTGCTGTTTGGACTTTGTTTGGCTCCTGTCGAAGCATACCTTGAGGATAAAATTCGCCTATCTTTGGGGAACACGAGGCTAAGGATATTCTTGCGGCTTCTAAAAACTTGCTCGACTGTTCCACCAAATCGACTTTTTTGAAGTGCTTCGTCAAGAGATTCTTCGTTATTCTGCCGATTCCGCTGCCGCAGTCGAGAGCGTAGTTTTTCTCTGGTGGATTTTTCATCTGGGGAATTGTAAATTCGAGGCGATTATAATTGCATATTTCTGGAGATATGTACACACGTGCTTTGTGTTATTATTATTGATATTGGTAGATAGATTTATTAAGGCGAGAAATCTCTTTAGAATTTTCAAAAAATCGTTTTTTTTACATATTTCGATAGTATGATACCCAAAGAATATACTGACTAAAGGAAAACTCGAAATATTGAATATTTGCGGAGTTATTGCATATAGTCTAGAGCGCGGGGACAGCATGCGGTCAGGTAGCGAGTAAACTTTAAACGCGATTATCTCGAAACTACTTTTTCAAAAACTGCTCGTGTTGTAGCTCAAAAAGTTTGAAAGGTAGCGTGTAAATAAATAATTTTTTGGGGTCAAATATGTCGAAAAAATGATCGAAAATTCGAACTTTGGAGCTCCCAAATATTCAATTTTGCACTTTTTCATCATTTTTTAGGTATATCCTTCGCCTTAATGTCAGTAAACGAATGACACTTATTAAATCTTTTCCAGATCAACAGAAAAAAAGTGACAACTTCAGCACTTTTCGATGTCGCGGAAAACAGGCGTCCGAAGACCCTTAATAATGCCGCCATTTTGTTGGCATCCCCAAAAAAAATATTTTTTTAAACTTGACAATTATAATAAACTCATGTCCAAATTTGGAAATAATCAGATTATTTTATCCCCTCTAAAAAAATTCCCGAAAAATACCTATTTTTCACGCTCCTAAAGGGATTTCTCGCCTTAAGCCATTCTCGCCTCTGGGGTTAAAGAATATTACATTAATTTTCACGGGTTACATAGTTTTTCTTTATACTACTGTTAAGTTTACATATAATCTTGTCTTTGGTTCACATTGATCTCTTTTTCCCTATTACGACATTTTCATTCTAAATGATCATATCCCTGTTTACTTCTTATTTTATTTAGTCTTCACCTTTTCCTCAGACATTCTCAGGTATTCACATAGTACGGGCTTAATTTCTCCATTTAGCAGCTCATCCCACCTGCTTCTTCGTTGTTATAAAGAGTTCATACATGTTTTTCCGTGTATCTCTACTTATCATTCTCTTGAATTTCTCGCATTGCCTTATATGCTCTGAATTCTCTTTTCCCTTCTCCCACAGTCTACACGATTTCTTCGAACCCTTCATCCCCCCACGTTGCCACATCTCATCCTGGAACACTGTTCTTTATCTTCTCCTTTTATTCTTTTCTGCTTCCAATATTGTTGCATCTGTACATTGTTTATACGATATTTATATTCTGTACAGTATTTTGAGGTGTCTATTCTACACCAGTCTCCCTGCATCCTTTGATCACTCAGTATTTCACATCCAGTTTTTAGCTTAGTATCCAGTAGACTCAAATCTCCACCAGTACCTGTTCTTAGCATCGACTCACCGTCTTCTACTTTTCTAAACGCATTTTCCATTTCTCTACCCCACTTGGAAGAGTTTCCATTTGCTCGGTTCCTTGTTTCTTCACTTACAAAATCGATGGCGGACACTTAAGTGATGTTCCTTACATCACTTAAGTGTCCGCCATCGATTTTGTTGAAACTCTAGTAGTATTTGTATTGTATTATCATTATCAATGGTATTATTATCTATAAATTATATTGCTATATATATATATTAGACTGATTCAAAAAAAAAAATTCCTTCTGGATTCTCGTGCTATTGTTGGGCACTGATAAAACAAAATTTCTCTAAAAAGATGGGCGCGGTCACTCAATTTTTAGAGGTGGCTATCTCGACTTTTTTGTATTTGAATTTTTTTTAACGAACGTATTGCATTTAAGCATAGTCATGGCATCGGATTACGGATAAAAATCACATCCAGCAGCTTTTTCGTAACAAAAATAAACACTAACAATTTGAAAAGATTGCAATATTCACAATTCAAATCCAGGTAGATTAATAATGGCGTCTATACTACTCTCGTTATTCATGTAGATTTATTTATACGCATTAACATTTCGCACTTTTTACGAAAAATTAAATTATAAGCTTTTATTCATAAATCGTATATTTACATTTTCAAAATTCTACGCTTATATTATCTTCAAACTCATTTACATTTCTTCCCAACCATTCTCAAGTTCGTTAACATTTTGGGCAGAATGAAAATGTGCAACGTTGAACAGTTTATCCAAATCTCTCTTAAATTAACGCTCCTTCGATATTTGTGACGGCAAATTCTTTTTAACCCGATTTTTTAAAAGTTATTTCCAGACTAGATGGAGTTTTATTGATTTCAAGATTGCGTTATTCAATCGACGCGTTTGAATTTCAGCACATTTCCATTGTTCGAAAACTTCTTTCATCGTTTCGTGTGCACTTCGACGTATGGTCAGTTTTTCTCTGTTATGTTTGTAAAAGAACAAACTCAAAACTTTTCCGATTTTTATCCGTAATCCGAAGCCATGACTATGCTTAAATGCAATACGTTCGTTAAAAAAAATTCAAATACAAAAAAGTTGAGATAGCTACCTCTAAAAATTCAGTGACCGCGCCCATTTTTTTAGAGAAATTTTGTTTTATCAGTGCCCAACAATAGCACGAGAATCCAGAAGGAAGTTTTTTTTTTTAATCAGTCTAATATATATATATATATATATATATATATATATATATATTTTGCCGCTTCCATGCTTGTGATATCTCTGTGAGCAACGAGGCATGCGGAGAACCATCCAAAAGAGGGCTGTTGTGTATTACGAGCCGCTGAAAGCACTGGAAACCATAACTGAGGATCGTTATCAACTGCAACTAATAAGTTTGAAGCAAGCTCTGCACGAGAAGAGGCTGAAGTGGAAGAATCGTCGTGACCAGTGGATGAGTGGATTGCCTCTAAAAAAGCCGAATTCTGCCTGCGCGAAATCTAATCTTTGACTGGAAGATGAGCCAAGGTTGTCGGTACCAATGGGCGATACTCGGAGTGGACCAGTTTGTTTGGGCTTGTGTGTCTACCTTTTCTTTCGCTCAAAAATGGACATTTTCATGAACAACCACCTACAATCTATTCTGTATCGATCATTCTTCGTAACTATATATATCCACATAAACACACATGCACGTGTTTTTCCTCTCGTTAACGAAAAATTGCAACAAAGCGAAATCAATAAAACGTCATTATTTCCTCGAACGTACCTTAAATATAATCTTTAAAAAACCTTGTGAACCTTCAATGTCCGTGTTGGAAATAAAACCAAAACCTCCCAACATGCCGTCAACGGTGGGTGGCACTTTTTCCCAATATTTCGCAGCATCGGTATAAAATTCAAGACCATCGGTTTCATGCACGAACGACCCTTCGATTTGGTCGCCCTCGTCGTTACTAGTTTCCATTTTAACGTGCAATAAGTAAAAAAGCCTCGGACGCGGTGCGCTTTTATGAATTTATTTGCGCGTGTGCCAAACACGTGAACGAGACTCGCATGTGACAGTTCCGCACGAGTTAACACGCGCGGGTGCGCTCGGGCAAAACACAATGCACATGGTAGCATCCACGGGACCCCCCACTCGGCGCGGCGACATGTACCGGCATTTTTTTTCTTCTTGGACTGTTTAACATGACGGCGCCTTTTCATTTGGCGAAATATTCGGAATTTGAAAATTGTCAATTGTCTCGGCGTCGATTGAAGGTAAAGTTGGTCAAAGTTCGACGTTTCGATAAATTTTAGTAAATTCCCTTTAATCACGAGATTGTGCTTTTAACGTGAGGAAATATTTAATTCTAAGGGACTTGGTGCAGATTCTCGTAACAAAAACGTGAATTTAGCCGCAGTTCTCTTGCTGACACGTTCATTGCGCTCGGTGCAATTAAATTCTTGTTCAAATTACGATTCTTTGGGAGAAACCGTTTTAAGGGGAGTGTAGGGATTTGAGAGTGAAAAAAAAAACTTTTTCGATTTTTTTTCATCTGTATGGATAGAGTAAATTTATTGAAACCTTTTGTACATTGTTGAGTGTCATTTCAAGAACATTCGGTGAAATTTGTACGCGAAAATATCCACAAACAAGCCGGTGCCGCGTTTTTCTCGAAACCACTTTTTCAAAGTCCGTGTTCACTGCCATTTGAAAACTACATGACCGATTTATTTCAAACTTGGCACACACTTTCTACATATAAAATACCTACCCACAACGGTTAGTTTGAGATTTGTTTACATTGAGGAGGTTTTCCACCCCCAAAATGGCCGAATTTTCGTGAAAAATAGCACTTTTCACTTTACATGACCACCAAAAATTTAGAAATGAAAAAGAAAATTATCAAAGACCGTTGGGGGGAGGATTAGATGATACTTTGACTAAATTTTAATGGTACTTGACTTCAGATAATTTCTAGCTGAGATACAGTGAACACCGCAAATCGTGTTTTTCCAAAGGCGTTCTTGGAAAAGCTTTGTCACCGGCTTGTTTGTGGATATTTTCGCGTACAAATTTCACGAAATGTTCTTGAAATGACACTTAACAATGTGCAAAAGGTTTCAATAAATTTACTCTATCCACATAGATGAAAAAAAATCGCAAAAAAGTGTTTTTTTTTCACGCCGAAACCCCTGCCCTCCCCTTAAGGGGTTACAACTACGGAGGCCCGAAAAAAATGGCCGAATTACAAACCTTTTGTCTGGGAAACGGTTGGTGACAAAGAAACGCATTTATGTTTAACACAAAGGTACATATATTGAAAGCCTTAAAATAAATCACCAAAAAATACAAAAAACAACAAAAACATGGCCGCCGGGAGATGAAATTTTTCCGCGACGTTTGGCGGTGCACACTTCAGCTTAAACGGTCCATCCTAATGTAAAAACCAAACGAGTTATTCAAGTTGATAATAAATAAAATAGATAACAATTTTTGTGCATTTTTTCTGGCACAACGAGTGCAAGTTTTTAAATGCTTTCTTTTCTTAGAATAAAGCCTATGGCTTTAAGTATATTTTAAAAAAATTGTAGTTAAAAATATTTACAAACGTGGTAGATGGAATGATTTGTGCGGGGCGCCGTTTGAAAAGCGTCCTACACGGTGACCACTGCGGCTCGAAAGCAAATCGTCCGAAATAAAAAAATGGAACGCCCTTAGTTTTTGCATGGAACTATCCAGTGCTTGGACAAAGCCTTTAATAAAATATTGATTTTTGAAAAAATGGCCGCAGCCCAAAGTGAAAGTATCGATTTTCGATGACAAAACGCTCTATTTTCAGTGATAAATAAAAACTATGCATTGAAAAAAATATTCCTTCGTTGCAGCCCTGCGTTTTGTTATGGAAAAGAAGCTTGTAAACTTTGAAGGTGATTGGTGCAATGATTTTTGAGATATCGTGGTCACCGATTTTGAAAAAGACATTTTTAGAAAAACGCTCTTAAGGGGTTACACACAGTTGAAATTTCCGAAAAATCGATTTTTTATATTTTATTTTCGCAATGTACATATATTTAAGTACACACACAAAAAATTTCTTGTCAATCCGGCGAATATTCTCGAAGTTACACGCACATTTGCAATGACGTGTCAGAGCGGTCGAAAGTGCTTTTGAAATTTCAAACGAGTTTTTCTCAAAACTGTGTTTTTAAAGTCGGTGAGCAAGATTTCTCGGAAACGGCTGAACCGATCAGTCTCAAATTTTCACACAATCTTTTCAAGTATATTTTTTTTTAGTAATTAATCGATGGTTTTTTCTCACCGATAAATATTTTCCATTTTATAAATAATTTAAGGCCTTATTTTCTTTGAGAAGCCGCCATTTTGTCCAAAAATATTATTTTGCTTATTCCTTCGATCAATTACAAGATAATCCATTATATTAACGAAAAATTTTTGGTTTTTTCATTTTCGATGATCCAGTCCAGAGATATCGTGCTCACAGCAAGACGCCTTTTTTAGAAGCGGAGATCAGCTATAACAGCTTACAAAATAATTATTGTTACAAATAAAAAATGTTAAAATACAGTTAAAAGTTACCATAATATGTGTACAAATTTTTACGTTGATAGATGTAAAGGTCTTCTCAAGAAAAATTCTTAAAAAATCGATATTTTCGAGCCTCCTGACTGTATATAACCCCTTAAAGTTCGCTGTTTGGCGGAACCTGCCTATAAACGGCCACAGCTCTCGCAATTTCGAACAGATCGACTTGAAATCTTCAGAGAATATTTTCGAAATGTTATATTTTGAGAATCCGTCGAAAAACAAAAATCGACATTTCCAAAAATTTCAAATACGTGTAAGCCCTATCTCGAAAAACAATGCCGTGGCACGTAGCGAAACTTCGAAGATGTTTTATCGATCGCGTCTACGTCCAATAAAAATATCATATTCGTTTCGATGCTTTGGAACTATTAAGGCGTTATGAACGCTGAAAACTTGGGTGATTTTCGGGAATTTTTTGGAAGAAAAGTACTCAATTAAATATTTTCGAAAATTAAGAATATATTTGGCTATAGTTGACCTATATCACATAAAACTGGAAGGAATTTGCTGTGCAATGAGGTAGGATTTTCGAAAAATATCAAAATCTAACAAAATGGCGTAGTTATGAAAAAAAGTATTTTTTCTTGCCTATAAAATGGTCGTTTTTTCAATGCCCCATCGTCAATTTTCATCCAATCAAAAATATCCTACGTCGTTGTAGAGTAAATATATTCAAGAATACTCAATTCAAATTTCAAGTCAATCGGATAATTGCTCTTTGAGTTACAATGTCAGTAAATTTGAAAAATCTCATTTCATATTCTTCCAAGTATACAAATCTTGAAAGTATAAAAATCTCATCTCATATTCTTAAAAGTATAAACTGTCGAAAAAGGCAACAAAAAAATCGATTTTTTAAAAGTGTCAAACTGAAGAATTTACATTACAGATAATTTACACTTATAGAATTTACATTTACAGATAATTGCAATTCGGCGCGAATTTCAAATAACCTCATTTGACAAGCCGAAAACGTTTTTTCGGCTTGTCGCAACTTGACGATTTTCTTTTGCCCTAAATATTATTCATTACCGAGAAATTTCAGAACATTTAGTCCATCTCTCTCAAACTCATACGTCACGTGGTTCGTCTTCTCTACCTCATCAAAATCATAACTTCCCAAACTATAAGTGAATTTCCGATCCACCGATAAAACTAGTACGTCTACCAAAATATTCCTAGGCCTCAAAGAGCATCGAAAACCCGACACTTTTCTATCGTTGGCCTGTCCAACATGGCGGCATTCCAAAAGCGAAATTCCATCCATCCCAAACGCGCAGCCTCCCGAAAAACCGCGTGTCCCCAAACAACTTAATTTTCCAAGCCTCCCGTCCACGAGCGTAAATTGCCTAAGTACGCGACGCATCTTCGGGATTCCCCGCCCCGCATTCGCCAAACCGGAAACGCCATGTACTTTTACCGCGACGTTTTTTCGCGCCGTTTCGTAGTCGCATTCTCAAAGCGATATATCGCGATCACGTTCGACACTGCTCCGAATAAACGAGAACGAAGCAACAAAACGCAACAATTTGCGAAATTTATGGCCTCATCCAATCGTCCCGAGAAGCCCCAACATCTCGCTCGCAGAAAATCGAATCTTTCTCTCCCCCAAGCGCATAGACGAGCGAAATCAATCCGCACGCTACAAATATCCCCACAAAAGCGACACGCAAATATATATCGCGTTTGGCGAGAGTCGATTTTCTGCCGGGATTTTCTAGCTCTGTTCACGAAGCCTCCGCGGGCAAAGAGGTTGGGAGGGGGGAGTTCCCGAATAGTGCCGAGCCGAAGGAAAAAGCCTTGGCAGAGAGCTTTACATTGTGACAATGTAAATCGGCGTTGCCAAGTATTTAGCCAACAAAAATCATTCGCCTTACTCGGCTCTCGGGATAATTTTCGTCGTGCGCGCCCGCGAGAAGAATAATCATCGATTAATAATCGCGCGAGGGGCGGTCGGCGCGCTCATCCAGTGCCTATCGCGCGTGTATAAAGCGTTAAAGTTTTGAAGAAAAGCGAAAGAAAAATCCCCACCCTTCGCCCCCCTCCCTCTCCACGATCGAGTTCGCGTGTGCGCGTGCACACGAACGTAAAAATTGCGTTGATTGGAATATGCGTTTGCTGGACGGTTCGGGGACTCGTTGAGATGCTTTGCTCAACGACGACGAGGCTGATCATCGTATATGTGGTAACACATGTTACCGCCGTATACTCCCGACTTGTCACATCGAGCCGTCGCGTACTCTCGTAATAAAACGAACGGGGAGCAGTCCAGCACCGCTCGTTACGCGCGCGCGTCCCGAAAAAAATTAATAATTACCGCGAAGTATCGAAAAATCGCGATAGGAGACATATACTTGCGCGTGTCGTAGGCGTTGGATAATATCGAACGGTTGACAACGCGAGTTTATGGAAGAAAGCGGCGCGTCGTGTGCAAATAATCGTATCCCGTATCAAATTGTTCACCAATGTGCCTGTTTGAAGCACTCGCGTCTAAGCAACGGAAAAGCATACATGAATGTACAGAGGAGTGCGACAGCCATGGATGTTGACTGTCCGATAGTGAGCCTAAAACGTTCAAGCAGCGCTCCTATGATCAACGAAATCAGCGCCACTATGTCCGTCACGTCGCCGTCTACGTCCACCCCCAGGTACACATCCCTAGAAACAACCCCGTCGCGCGCTAAGATCCCCCTCGCTCGGTCGGTAATACCCGCTCGACGTCGGCCCTTTCCTGGAGCGCAGATCGGATACGCTCGCTATGACCGTTCTCGCTCATTGGGAAATCGACGCGTGTAGCTTCGAAAGCGGAAGCAACGGGTTGATAGGGTTGCATGCCTCGATGACAGTGAGCGCTGATCGGAAGGGAAAACGCCGGCCGATCGGTCTAGAGCTTGCGACGATCAGGTTTGCGATCTTCTGGAAGCCTGAAATTGACCAGTCGCTTGCGAAGAAGTTTGCATCGGTGGAATGCAACGATAATCATTTTTTTTTTTCGTTTCACAAATGGCCTGGAGTCTTTTGGAGTCCTGTCTAGGAATCTATGAACTAAATCTGTACAATGTCTTTTTTGATAATGAAGATAAGAATACTGAGAAGAATTTTTGATGCTTTCCAATGATGCAAACTTCAACCCTACGGTTTGGCAGGAGGGTGAAAATTGTGACCTACGTCTAAAGATAAAAGAGAAGGGAAGGCGAATGGTCGGTACTTTTCTGGGGAAGGAATTTTTGTTTTTCATGCGAATGGAGTTCTTGGTCGGTTTTGTACTCACGATACATGCACGTGCATAACTATATTGTTCGTGCAACAATCAGGTGGAATTTATTTTTTTCTTGCAGAAGAAACGTTGCATCACCGATAGATGTATGTTCTTGCATTTCGTTGTAAACAAACGAAGCAGAAAAAAATCACGTCAAAGTTCGCATAGTTGGCTGCAGGAATTTAAAAAAAATTTGTTTGGTATTGTAAGAAATGTTTTTTTTTTTTTTTAATGAGGTGGATATCTAGCAAGGATATAAATAATGTACGAAGGATTCGGGTGGCCTGAATCAGCTAAATGGCAATGTTGAGAGAAAAGAATGAATTTTGGTCGCGTTGCAACATTGTAGAGAAAAAGAGCTTGGAATTTTGCATTTACCATTGCCTTAGACAAGAACTTTTCCTGAGAACCTGTAATTTTATTTTAGCTTTGAGAGCCAAGAAAAATTGAATCATTATGATAAAAATTTCCAACGTATCAATCTAGTGATAATCCTCCTGGACCTTCAATACTCTGGGAAATTAATTCTTGGAGGATTGATTTTTATTAATTGGATAGAATTCATATACAGCCTTGTAGAATTTATTTTTATTTTACTCCAGGCAAGGGATGATTCTTATAATTCCGAAACTCCGAGTCTTTTATGTTCCTTGAGGAATTGGATAACTCGCCTGCTAGTGCAAAGGAGACACATTTTGCTCTGCCCATATGGATTTACAGAAAAAGGAAAAAGAAAAAGTCGTTTTCACAGATGAAAAAAACCGCAATATTGCAAGAAAATAATTTCTCCCCGTAAGACTTTATTGGCAAAATCTCGAGGAGACGTTTTGCAAAGAGAAAAAATTGGCCAAATTGGAAGGAGGAAACTAAACGCGTATCATGAATTTCAATTTTTCGTCTTTTATTCTTTTTTCAGGGATGCAGTGTCGACATTCAATGTGTTTTCGAATACTCCACGTACACGTCGCTTCAGCACAAGTGTGAGAACCCATATATTTGAATAACGTTTGTCCCGCGCACGTATATACATATGTGTACACGGAAAATACGACTATACAAGATTAATCGTAAAATCGAAGAGAAAGAAAATAAAATACGATCGGATCGCGTATACGTGAGTTTTCCGCGCACGTTTCGTCTACAAATATATTATATTTGTTTCCGTGTGTGAATATGTATAACTCGCGTATCCATATCTTTGGAAGCTGTCGTTTGTCTGCCGTTTTTTATGAGTGGAGTAAAGAAATATAGAATTTTTTTTAGCAGGTTTTATGTGTCAAATACATTTTCAAGAAATATATCCCTTATATACAGAATCGGTAAAAAGTTTCCAGACACTTGAGACAATTGCAAAACTTTGAAATTTATATTTGAATAATATAATTCATTATAAAGAGGTATATAGTATTTTAGAAAAAATCACGAATGAAATAAATTATATTATTCTAACATTGTTCGGCAATTATCCATTGATCGAAAGTTTTTCAATTATCTAGGCCGGCAGTGTTTAGAGGCTTTTTTTCGTCACTGATTAACACAAATATCGTTTTTAAAAATATAAATATGTATTTTACAAGTTTTCGGGTGTCTTAGATCTTATTACATCTGCACATATGGAAATGATCCAGATAGTTGAAAGCTACATTGCAAATGTTAATTTAAAACCCGCTTTGGTTTAAACGCCTTATCCCTAGTGAAAACTGGAATTTAGTGATAAACAATTTTGAATGTTAGTTAACACTCGTCTTAACTCTAAAAAATCGTTTCCAGACCATAACAAACTCAAACAAATATTGTTTTTTATTTCCCGTTAGCGCTAGGCTTAAGGGGATACCTAGGAGCCGGAAAAAAGGTCATTTTTGTAAATTTTTTCAAGGAAAACTATTTGAAATTTCGGATTGGCGTTTTAATTATCTAAAAGTATATACATTCAAAAATATGTTTAATTTTCTTTATTTAAAAATATCAAAAATATACAAGGATATTGTATGATCCTTGGAGCGTCGTAAAAAAATCTGCGTATACGGTACCCACTGGCGTTTCTTCAAAAATCATCTGAAAAAAAAAACCAAAAAGATTATTAAATTAGATACTATAATCTAGTACTTGTCATAGCCGATTTTTAAAATATCTATTTATGACAAAATGGCGGACGTTTGAACATAAATAGTGATTTTCGGCCAAAAATTAGTTATTATTTAGCCTATAAAACAAAAACTAAGAAACGGAAAAAAACAATCCTGTGACAAGTACTAGATAATAGTGTATAGAATAACCACAAAAAACCACAAAGCAATCGGTTCATTGGTTTTCGAGAAATTTTGCGTACCGATTTGAAAAACATGGTTTTGAGAAAAACGCGTTTGAAAATTTGGGAATGAATAAATCATAAAATTTGTCAACTTACGTGGAATCATCGATACCAGGCCCATAGTGTAGGTCTTCTACGGTCGACGGAATGTTCATAGCTTTTAAATCCTCGACCTCGACCATCTAGGTGTATATCTCCCCTTAACGGGTCACACCTACGTGGCCGGAAAAAAGAGGCATTTTCGTGAATTTGTTTTGGGGAAACGTGTACGTTTTTAATTTTTTCTTGTCAATTGTAAATTGGAAAAACTACTTTTTAATGTAAACATTAAAAAGTAGTTTTTAAAATTTTCATATTGAAAAATATTTATAAATGTGGTAGATACAAGCTGTTTGCAAAACGTTCGCCGCAGTGACCACTACTGCCCGAAAACAAATCATCCGAAATAAAAAAATCAAACGCATTTAGTTTTTGCATGAAATCCTGTAGTGCATACACGAAGAATTTAACGAAATATTGATTGTTGCAAAAACGGCCGCAGTCGAAAGTAAAAGTATCGATTTTTGGTGAAAAAAAAACACTCGATTTTGTTTGATAAAAAGAACTGCATCGAAAAAAAAATCCTCCGTTCACGCACTGCTTTTTAAGTACGTTAAAGCAGAATTGTTTAATACGTTCATTTTTTATACTTATATTGTTATAACAATATAATACGTATATTGTTATAGATGTGGGAATGTGGGAAAGGAAAGAAATAAGGGATATAGTGACAGCAAATGCAGGATTGGTGAAAAGGAAGTGGAGAACTTAGTACGTATATGTACGTGCAAGAATGCCAAGGAAAACATCAAAAAAGAAATAGTAGAAGATCTGGAAAAATGGATAGGGGATAAAGACGGAGAGCAAATCGATAGAAAAATACAGACGTTGCTAAAAAAAAAGCCTGTAACTGAACTATGTATGTACATAAAGCACTTCGAGAACCTGATTGAGAAAATAGTAAACGAGGAAGCGAATGCGGGACGAAACTTTTTGTAAGGGGGAACGGGTATGTAGGGGGGGGGGGCTTCTATGTGTAGACACCTTGAAGGGCTATACCTGAAATAATAAATACTACTACAACGTATATTGTTATAGCGATATAATACGTAAATGTTTAATACAAGTTTAATACCTAAAAGAAGTTTGTAAAATTATCAGTTGATGGGTGCAGTGATTTTTGAGATATCGTGCTCGTCGATCTTGTAAAAGTCATTTTGAGAAAAACTAGTTCTAACGGACTGAATCCGTTAAGGGATCACACCTAGTGGAAATTTTTGAAAAAATCGGGATTTGACGGTGCCTCAAAATATAACATTTCCAAAAAATTTTCCGAACATTTCAAGTCGATCCGGTCAAATTTTTGAAATGTTATATTTTGAAAACCCGTCGAATCCCGATATTTTCAAAAATTTCCACTAGGTGTGATCCCTTAACGGATTCATTCCGTTAGAAATAGTTTTTCCTAGTTGAAACTAGTTTTTCTTAGCTAAAACTACTTTTTTCCTAGTCAAAGCCAGTTTTAACTACCGTTCAAATTTATTTATCAGTAAATTCTAATGTTCACTAGGAAAAACTAGGTGTATCAAAGGCGTTCAATGAGAACTTGTTTTTACTAGGTAAAACGCGTTTAAACGCAAAACGAATTTTAACTGTAACATATACACAATGTTTGGCGCATGGACCGGCACAATTTTTTGGAGGATTGAGGAGGTCATCTGATACTTTTTTCACCCTTAGACACTATGTCCTAAGTGTCACGGTAATTAATGATGTTGAAGTTTGCATCGTTGGAACGCAACGGAAGTTTCGTTTTACATTTTATTTTCCATATTTTTGTTGTTACAGACGATCTTTTTTGATAGATTCATAATATAGATTGCTAAATAAATATCTTTAAAAATAATTGAAGAAATTTTGTCGGTGAAATGTGCCAAATGAAATTAAATTCGTTGCACTCCAACGATGCAAGCTTCAGCATCGTCGGTAATTAAACTATGATTTTTTTTCGTTTTTTTTACATTCCCCAAAATTTTGCCTTTAAATCGTCATAAATTTTTTGTTTGTGGTTGTTATATCGCGTGATAACTTTTATTGTATTTTGCAATGTATGTTTATTATAAATAAATGATTATTTGATCAAATTGGTTTCAAGAAAATTACTCATGAGCTCCCAAAGTCTTAAAAATGCGCAAATGTATGAAAAATGTCAACTTCTCAATTCATTATAAAAAAAACTAAAAGGTATTTGGAAATTAGCTTTGTTTAAAAAAGTTCTCGAGTTTATGACCTTTCCAACGGTATGCTACAGTCATAGAAATCATTCATTATGTGGTAAAAATAAAGAGAATAAGTTGTTTTTATAATGAATTTAGGAGTTGACATTTTTCATACATTTACACATTTTTAAGATTGGAAGTTCAGGAGTAATTTTCTGGAAACCAATTGTATCAAATAGTGATTTATTTATGATAAACATTGCAGAATACAACAAAAGCTATTTTGTACACGACAGCGAACACAACACTGCTCTTGTAACGGTTCAAACAACGATAGCTCGTAAATATGTATTACGAAAAAAATATATTCTTCTATGGCTTCTTCCCTGCAGACATTACATTTTCGAACTAAAAATTTATTTTTTATTTCATTTGAAATTTATTTGAAAGCAAATATTTAAAAAAACGTAATATGGGCATCTCTACGAGCTTGTCATTAACAAAATTATGAATGAAAAAAATTGAAAAAATTTGGTTTTGTACACCATACTATGCACAATAAGTGTACCAAGTTTCAAATTTTTCTCATTAATATTATACACGGAAAAAAAATCATTGATGCGCGGGATAAATACATGTATTTTGCATTAAAAATTTCAATCGCTCGGGGGCGCGTGTTCCAATTTTCCGAGCGCCTCCAAACTTTACACAGATTTTTTTTGATACACCTTGATTATGTTTTTGGGGTGGCATCGAATTTTTTTTGCCGAAGCCCGAATAATCGCCACCCTAAAATATATATAAAGTGTGTCCTGTCATGAATGGATAATCCTGCCACTGTCGATAGGTCAGATCATGTACTACCATATGCTGGAATTTCTCTTTAGTAAAAGTCCCACGGTTTTCGAGATTTGGGTATACATGTTATTTTTTGAAAAAAAAAAAATCATTTTTTTTGGGATTTCGCATGCCATTTCTACGAATGATTTAACCGATAATAACTAAGCAACTTTTCAAAGTAATTGGCACGCTATGCGTATTACATTTTTTACACCGCAGGCTATCAAATCCAGATGTTCGAATTGGTTTGTACGAAAATTCTGCACAACATCTTTTTTCATAAAGTTTCCGTAACATTTAAGGTTAAAAAGAAGACTTTTTTAGATAAAACAAATAACCAAGAGTATTTTCAAAAAAACCGGGTCAAAAAAATTATCATTTTTAGAAATGACATGCGAAAAACCAAAAGCAAAGCTTTTTTATCTCGAAAACCGTGGAATTTTTACTAAACTGAAATTCCAGAATATAGCGTATACATATCTATATAACTCACGCAATAAACAACGCAGCTTCAAAACTTTAAAATAAATTGCCCATATAAAATTGTATTACGTAATTACATACACCTCGAAAAAAATGTCACAATTCGTTGGCATTTAGCTGAAAAAAAAAAACGTCCTCAATAAGCGACGAAACCAAACAAAATTCCACCGCGCCGCCATAAAAAAGCAATCACGAGTTTTATCGTTCATCAACGATTGTTGATTTTTCTCGTTGGGCTTACATCGGTCGATGTTTTCAGAGCCCCGGCAGTATACCGCGATTAACGCCACGAGTGAGTCAATTGAGGCAAGAGGAATGCGTGGATGTGGCGGGTCGGGAAGCGGCGCACGAGAAGGAGATACACAGTGCAATGCAGATATCACAGTCCTGGGAAGATCTGACCCTCGAGGCGGAGGGACTGTCGTTCAAAGATTCGGAATCGCCGACGCAGCAATTGAACAAGTCAGCGGAGCGTCAAACGGCCAAGAGGATATTCGACCCGTTGAGCCTGAATTTACCAGCGAGCGGTGGGCCGCCCTTGTGCTCGTCACCGTCGCCAACGAGGTCCGGCCTGGGTCAGCGCCAGTGCTACTCGCCCGGAATTCACATGGCCAACTGGAAGAGCAGCTTGTCGCCGAGCCCGACGAGAAAAGCGTTCGCCACGAGGTACAAACTTTTTTTTTATAACAATTTACCCATCGTACAACATTATAGTCGATGTTATTTTTCGTTTCGATTTCGTGAGAAAGATTTATGAAAAAATATTCACGTCGCTTAAGAGGGAATGATACCTCATCGCGGTCGGTATGGTAGAACAATTATAGATTCCCAAAAATCACGAAAACGGCTCTTCAGATCCCGTCGAAACTTTGCCAAATGACGTCAAATGGATAGACGAACAGCTGTCTTCCCCTCAAATTTTCTGAATTTGAGAAAAAAAATGTAGATTGGCTTATCATAAGCAAATCTAGTTTTTTTTTTCTCAAATTCAGAAAATTTGAGGGGAAGACAGCTGTTCGTCTATCTATTTGACGTCGTTTGGCAAAGTTTCGACGGGATCTGAAGAGCCGTTTTCGAGATTTTTGGGAATCTATAATTGTTCTACCAAACCGACCGCGATGAGGTATCATTCCCTCTTAAGGATGTTGTGTCCAAAATTGAAAATGGTAATAACATTTTTTAAATTTGATAGGTCATTATGTAAAACATTTGAAAGATTGTGTAAAAATTTCACGACGATTAGGAAGCTGGCTACTGAGAAATTAGAATTCACAAATTACACGCAGCCTTATGGAAACTGAAGTAACTTTGCTATTATTATGAATGATCGTTTTTTTTTTTTTTTTAATTTTAAATATATAAAAATTTGTATATATTTGAAATAAAAAAACGATCATAATATATAAAATATAAGAATGAAAATCAATATATAAATAATAGAAAAATAAAAATATAAAATATAAAATATATAACATTTTATATATTTGAAATATAAAAAAAAACGATTATTCATAAATATTTGCAAAGTTACTTCAGTTTCCGTAAGTCTGCGTGTAATTTGTGAATTCTAATTTCTCAGTAGCCAGCGTCCTAATCGTCGCGAAATTTGTACACACCCTCTCAAATGTTTTACATAATGACCTATCAAATTTTTTAAATTTAATTATCATTTTCAATTTTGGACACAACATTCTTAAGGCCTTAGCCCACAATAACGGATATAAAATCATGTGCGAATTTAACAATTTTTTTTACGTATGAAAAAGTGATTCACTCATAAAATTAACCACACATCTATTTAGTAAGAATATCAAGCTGTTAGAAAATATATATACATTTTTTCGATGTACAAAATGGCCGACTACTAATATTTTCTTTTATCTTTTTTTAGGCGCGCCGCGGCGTGACATTTAGCATCCCCAATTTTTTACCTAGAACAAAACACAAAAATTCTCGTCAATCTACATTAGAATACCTAGAGAAGTACGTACGGAATTTAAAAAATATTGTTTTTATTCAAAAGTTGTAGGTATTTGAACTTAAGAAATGAATTTTCAGTGAAATATTTCGTTATAATTGCTCATAAACTGCTCATGAAATGAAAACTTTTCGATTAATCAGAAATTCCGTACGCACTTCTCTGCGAAATGCAATTAGGAACATAACTTTTTAATTTGAAGGAAATCGAGTGATAATTGTTAAAGTTATTTGTCACGCCAATTGGAAAAAAGCTGCTTCGAGACGTTTCGAGTAGTCGGCCATTTTGAACATCGAAAAAATATATATATATACAATATATTTTCTAACAGCTTGATATTCATACTAAATAGATGTGTAATTAAGTTTATTAGTAAATCACTTTTTCATACGAAAAAATGGTTAAATTCGCACATGATTTTATATCCGTTACTGTGGCCTAACCCCTTAAGGAGTGAGGTCTAGTTGGAACGTTAAAAAAAAGGCCTTTTTTCCGATTTTTTTTCGGCCAAACGATAAAATAATTTACAACAAAAGTTCTTCCGTTTAAAAGATATATATTTAATGTAAACATTATAATTTTTTAAAAGAAATATGTTTCAAAATAAACCGATACGTATCAATGGCCGAGGACGCTGCAAAAAAAAACAGGTTTTGCGGTGATCACTCTCACGCTGTGACGGATTATCTGAAACCAACAAAACAGGGGGGAATCTTCAGTTAATGATATAATACTCCGGTTGAACGAAGGGTTTTGCAAAATTTCCATTTTTCACAAAATGGCGGACGTTGAAAGTCAAAAGTGTTGTTTTGACCAAAAATTCACTTACAAAAATTGACTATAAAAAAAAAATAATTGTCCAAAAAAAATCCTTCATTCATCCGGAGGAATCCTATGTATCGAAGAAGTGATATAAATTTCAACCCGATCGGTAAAGCCGTTCTCGAGTTACATTGATCGCCGACTTCGAAAACATGTTTTTGAGAAAAACGAGTTTAAAGTTTTGAGTTTACTTTATACGGCTCAAACACGGCGTCCTTTAAAGTTATGTATTTCGGCGAATAATGGTCTGATTTACATTGATTTAGTCGGAAAATACTCGTAAGATATTATACTTGTAGAAAATGAAAAAAAAAACTCGATTTTTTGAAAATTCAAACTAGATCTCCCTCCTTAAGGCGGGATATACATTTACAACGATCAAAAAATCGATTTCTTTTTTTTTTCTTCTTGAAACGATAGAACTATATATGTAGAATATTTTCCCAAAGTTTCAAAGCGAAATTCGAAAAACTTCAAACGTCACAGCCCGTCAACGCTGTGCCTCACCGCTCATGATATTGAAGTTTGCAACGTTGGAACGCAACGAAAGTTTCGTAGACCAATTTTTTTTTTGGCAAATGCAGCCCTCAAAAATCGCTTAGACTTTTTTCATTATCCTTATTAGAGATCTTCAGCTTGAATATGTAAGAATTTTTTTGAATGATATTGAAAATGAGGCAATACAAAAATGAAAATGAATTTTCGTTGCGTTCCAACGATGCAAACTTCGACATCGTTCACCGCTCGGATTCGGAGCGTGAACTTCAAACGCGTTTTTCTCAAAGCTTTTTTCTCTTGAATAATCCTGCACGCCAATTTCGATAATGCATTATCGAAATTGGCGTGCAGGATTATTCACAAACTATTGAGCCGATTGAGTTGAAAAGTGGTAGAAATATTCATAATATTGGTACCTTCTACTTGACGAAAATTGTTTTTGAAAAATTGTAAAAAAAGATTACTTTTTCAATCGACATTTTACAGAAATGTTGCGTGAAATGTTGATTTTTTTGTGCTAAATGCGTGCCATTTTCTTAAATTCGCATTTTCCTCATTTTAATTACCGTCACATAGAAACTATACATATTCTAACTGAAAAAATGTTTGAACTTTTTTGCAAATTAAAGTCTACGGGAAGCTAGACTGCACACCGATTCGCAACTCCCGCGGCGACCTTGCTGTAACATTCTGCCACAGCTCTAACATTTTGATGATGAATTAATTAAAAAAAATTATTTCGTATACTTAAATACACTATTAAAGTATACCTAAAGTTTTATTATTGTAGAATAATTATTTCTTTAAAAAATCCCTCAATATGGCTTTTTTTACTGGCCGAATATATATCCCGCCTTAATTTGATTATTTAATTAATGATTTTGGATGTTCGGCGAATTTTTGAGCCAAGCCAATTTTCAACCCGTGTTTCATTCACGCATTTCTCGTTTTTTCTTCTACACGCACAGGCGCAGCCTGAGCCCTATCGCAATTCGTCCAAGTTGTCTCGGGCCGGTGAAGCGGAAATTCGAGCTGGACGACAACAGCAGCGATCTGCAGCCACCGGCGAAGCGAACCTCCAATTTAGTCATTTCAAATTCACCGCGGTAAGACTCTGATGCAAACAATCATTTTTTCTTTGATTGCCCCCCCCCCCCCCCCCCGGAGGGTTTGGGCTGCGACAATCACGTGAAAAATTGTTATGCAAGGATCGGTATCGGAGATCTACAACCTGCAAAAAAGTTAGGGGCGATTATAGACAGGAAAAAAATGAATAGAATTTCAATAAGCGTTTTTTCGCATCCTCCATTGGAGGTCTCCAAGCCTGATCTGCAAAAAACAAGATATTGGACCACGAGTAGGAAGAAATAAAGAGATATTAAGGGAGACTTTGTCCTTGGAGTGCCATATTTCAGGTGTTTACATTTTTTTTTTTTTTAAAGGAAACGAGTAAAGCTTTTTGAGTGCGGTTTTTTTCTTGCTTTTATTCATGATATACAGAACGTTAAATAAATTTTTTTGTTTGAAAAAAAAAACCAAAATGGCGGCCGTTGCAGCTCCGCGAAAACAGGTCCTCAAATCGCGGGAGGTAAACGGCTGACATCACTGCCCCCTCTTTGTTGATCTGAAACACAAATTCAAAGCGTATTATCAATCTGTGACCCTTTGGTCATGGAATGACGGATGGGTTTTTCGTTTAGTACAAATTTCGGAAAATGGCGGCAGTTTAAAAAAAATCGAATTTTCGCGTTTTTTTTCGCATAAAAAGATAAATAATAAATGCAAAAATGTATCTATCGAAAAAACGATCCGTCATTCCGTGAAGACATATTTTCTGAACATGCTCTCCAAATTTCAGGTCGATATGTTAATTACAGCGGTCAGGAGAATGTCAGCCATTTTGAAAAACGTGTTTTCGAGAAAAACGCGTTTAAAGTTTTGTAATGTGTTTACACAAATGTGTTTATAATTACCGCTAATCGGCAATGCCTGGTCCATAGAGGCATCCCTTCTTCTAGCTGCTCATGTTGAGCCGCTAACATCTCCCGCGAAATTTCAAGGACAGTCTCCGTTAAATATAAAAAAGACATAATAAGAATAAGGAAATAAACAGACAAAAAATGATAAAAATAAAGAAATTATTATTTTTTAAACGAGATAATAAAAATAAAGAAATAAAGAGATAAAAGAAACTTTCGTCGCATGCCAACGCTGCAAACTTCAACATCATCCGAAATGTCGGAAAAAAAACAATTTTCTTCTTCGACATACGTGAATAAACTTGAGCGATTGTCTTTACTTTTATAGCAACCGATTCTCGCCAATAAAATCGCTCAATTTCATTGTTTTTTTTTTTCGTTCTCTCGCAATTTTCACAGATTGGAGACGATTTCGAGTCCGCTGCCGGGTACGATAAGCTCGGCGGGCACTCCGGAGTCTCTCTCGAGTGTGGATTCACCGAGTTTCTCGTTCAGGCCAGTGGACGACAGTCCGCCACCGGGTCGCGCAGTGACGAACGGCGACGAGCCCATGTTGGAAACGTGCGACGGGACGAAAACGACGCAGGAGGAATCGGGCCAGGGCGAACGAATCGGCCAGTGCAATCACAGGTGAACACGCCCACGGGGTACGAGACGAGTACACACGCGCTAATAATCCCCCCACGTGCAACCAAAGTTCGCGTCCACTCCGCACGCGACCCTCGCGCGCGAAACTACGAGAGGGAGAAAAAAAAACAAAACAAATACACGGGAATCGTTACCAGCAACGTTGAACTTTGCGTCGTTGGAGTGCAATGAAAATTCTCGTCGAATCGCCCCCATGGCTTTGCCGCAGATTTTCAGGCCGAGCAAGTAACGTTTTTTTTTTAGAATGCGCGTTAGAGTTCTGAGTCTGCAGGGAAAAAAGTCTGGTTGATGAAAAGTGAAGGAATGGGAGAATGAGAATTTCCGTTGAGTTGCAACCATGCGGAAAATTTCGAAATCGTGCTGTGTGTCTTTTGGTCCTGTATATAGCCTAGAAGTGTCGAAAAAAAAAGCTTTTACCTCTTCAAATATTCTCAGGCGTTAAAAAAATCGTGCCGGAAGTGAACTCTACTCCGGTCTGAATGGCAGCGTTCGATAATTTCTTCCCGTTGAATTTAAACGGAAATTTCGCGACCCGTAGAGATTTTAAAAAAAAATCACCATTCTCGATATTATTTTCACAGAAATTCCAACAATTTGTAATACGCATGAATATCTATCTATATAGAGAAAGAAAAACGCATTTTCCAAATACCTTTAATTTTTGTGAAAATAGATTTTCAAAAAGGTCACAAAAGTTCCAAGCCGAATATCAATAGTAGAGTCGTTCAAGTTTGGTCAACGTCACGTTTCCGTGTAGACCGAACGGGGAAAAAATGCTACCACTGAGACTTAAGTTCGAGAGCTTCAATTTCCCTTGATTTTTTTAAATCCCTGATATTGTTTGACGTAGTGAGACGAACACACGAAGCATTGCTGAAAAATAATGTATTTTTCTCCCCGAAATTCTCGTTCGTGGCACTCCCGCGAGGTACGCTCGCTTCGAATACGAAAGAAAAATTATTTCCGTCTCTCCGCTGTATTCGCGAATCCGTCGAGGGACGGGCATTTCGTATGTTTTTTTTTCTTTATTTCACGCTCGTCTTTATGTTCTCGAACGCTTACACGCATGTACTGATTCTGGATCAATCGCGTAGCGCGAAAATTCGATGAATTCGGATATGCACGAAAACGGAAAAAGAAAGAAAAAATCGATGGAGGACGCGCATTCGGTATGCATATTTACTACACGTTACACCAGCCTCAAACGTATATATATTTTTTTTCTCGTTTTTTTTTGCTACTTTGAGGCTCGTACTTACAGCTAGTCTTTTTCGTTCGATTGTGAATTATGGAATTTGGAGTGAATGTCAATAGTGCGGCGTGACTCGTGTATACCTCGAATCGACGATTATTCCGCGCCGAACAATTCCAATTAGTTGTTTGATTTGCGAAGGTAGAACGTAATGTCAGCGTATCCCAAATTGGACCCTCGTCCGAGGCTCGTGGCCACGTGCGCCTACGATGACATTGGATTGAAGTTCAATAACGAAAATGCCAAAAAAAAAGAAATGAAGTTTATCTGTATGCTTTATTTAACGAGAAACTTCTGTTGAAAAATAATTCATTTTCACGGCGTTGAAGTTTGCGTCGTTGGAATGCAAAGAAAGTTATTAAATTTATTTTCTTCATTTTTATCACGATCTATGTTTTTTATACATCAAGGTTGCGGATCCGTGATGAAGATGAAGATAAAAAAATCGCTTGTCATTTTCGGACCTCGGCGAAAAGAATGTGAGAAGAAAAATGAACTTTCGTTGCGCTGCAACGACGCAAACTTCGACATCGTCAATTTTCATCGTGCGAGTTGAATTTCTCGGACTTTTGTCGGCAAGTATCGAAACGACGATTCGACACTTCGAGAAAGAAGAATCGAAGCGGAAAATTGCTTTAACTTCAACAATGTAATAATCCTGCGCACACGTGGACGCGAGTTTTGGAAAATCGTTCAGTCGAATATCGCCGTATAAGTTGTAACAATATCGTCCCACCGAATGAGGTTTGTGTGTTTTACGGGTAAAAGCGTATGCCTCGCAGACACGATCGTCAGGCAAATAACATTTATCTTTGCGCGAATTAAGAGAACGATGAAAAACAAATGAATGGAACTTCAAGCACCGATGTCGCGAGGCTTTCGCGCGAGAAGCTTCGGACATCAAAGTACAAGTAGAATTATGCTTAAAGTACGAAACATACGATGAATTTTTCACCATCATGCTGTTTGATGACGTTTTGTTTTATTATTTGTAAATAGCCGGATATTATTACCTCTCGTAACGTATATGCGTATATCAGGGTGCGAAAAAAAACACATCCGACCCTCATTCCTCGAAACGATAGTATTTAGGTGTTGAAAAAATGTACGCCGAATTGCAAGCTCTCAAATTTTCGTTGGTAGCGTTCGATGTTTCTTTTGCTTTTGATTTCGGGTAAAATTCGTGCTCGAATAACTAAACTACTTAGTCTTTGTAACATCCGGTTGGACATTCTTCACCCTGACTCTTACAATTTCACAGCTTTTCTTACATCCCTGTATCGTAATTCTTACAAAAATTATAGCTGTCAATGTTTGTTTAAAGCTATTGAAATATCTTTAAAGCTATTGAAAGCTTCACATTTTGGAAAAGCTTTCAAGAGCTTAATTTTTTCCATACATTTTAATAGTTCAACAAAAATTTCGAAAGCTTTGAAGAGCCTTAAAAAAATTTTGACAGCTTTTGATACCTTAAAATGTTTTAAAACACTTTCAAATTGTGACATTTTTCGGTTGGCCATTAGAAAAATGTTGTGGAAATCCTCTTTTTATGAAATGAGAACTATTCGTATCTGTATTTCCGTAAGTTATTTTGAAAAAATATATAATTTTCAAAAAGCTACAATTTGTGCAATTACAATGCTATCGAGATGAAAAAAAAAGCTTTTTAAACCTGTAGAAATCAGTTTCGAGAATCTCCAGCCGGATTCTTCAACTATTAATTACGAGGTAAGCAATTTTGGGCGTAAAGATCGAATTTTTCGTGCAAAACGTGGGAGGGTCAGGGTTCATTAAAAGAGCTCAAATTCCGGAAGAACTTTTTTCCACGCCTAATATTATTGCCTGAAGGATGAAGAATGGAATTTTTTCCCCGACATACCGCAATACACACACACACACACACACACAAGGATATGTTAATTTCGAAACAAAATGTGATTCGTACGACGAGTTTTTCGTGGCTGCGACGAGTGTCAATGATCATACCGGAGAAACGAAACGGAAAATCGTCTCATCCGGATCCGCGTAGTTTCCCTCGTCCCCGACCGCCTTTTAACCCGCGCAAACTTCAAGATCCAAGAGTAGCATAAATACGAATCTTCGATGTCACTTTCGCTCGCACCGCACTCGTTTCGTAATCTCTCCGGCGCTCCCGGTGACTCTCGAACGGCGTTAATCACTTCCGGTTTGCCTCTCACCCTCTTCTTTCAAATTCTCTTCTACGTTCTTTCCAACCGGACACGCGCGTGGTACCAAATGAATTGACGCAGTTTTTTTCCGCGTCCGCGCATCGTCGTGCGAAACGATCGCGACATCCGAGATTGTGACATGCTTCCTTCTCCTTAAGACTGAAATTGATGTTTCGCATCGGGAAACATCCCCTAAATCCTTAGTTTAAATGTATATCTTCCACGAGAGAGAAAATAACGAAAAATCGCAAAAAAAATAACAAAATGAAAAAACTGAAGAAGTGTCGCTAAGATTCGAGGAAACGATCGACGAATATTTCGCCGAGCGTATTATTATTGTTTCGAGAAACATATTACAGGATCTGTGTTCTTGCGTGGAACTTGCGCTTTCCACTGTTTTAACAATAAACCATTATTCGATAGATTAAGTACAAAGAGATAATATACCCTCCCGTACCCCCGCCCACGCGTACACGTACGATTAACGAATAATCGAGTGAAAATGAGTTGCGTGACAAAAAAAAAACGAAACGTTGTTAGGCAACGAAAGACGCGAAACGAGTAACGGACTTCTAACTGATCTAAATACGCATGTAATATAATAAAACGAATCTGTAAATTATTATTTCTTCACCCGCTCGTCATACCGGGGCGAAGTATAACTGTAGCCGAACTTTCGAGATGATCTTACCCCTGTATAGCCGCGTATGTAAGTGCTAAGTTTGGTCAACAATTTAATAAAAATCATTAGAAAAACGGAACAGCGATGAGCGATCGGGACTTTCGGGACTCACGATTGGTCCCGAAATTGCCCCAATTTTTCTTGAGAGACATAAAAACAAAAGAAACATCTTGACGGTTATATGTTTTTTTCTACTCTCTGAACCAAAGTACGTGGCATTTCTGATTGTGTCGTTTTGTACGAATCTACCGATCAATTGGGATTATTGCGAATACGAGGCGAGGATAATATTCAATTGATTATCGCGATGTTGAATATACAGGGTGTCCCAGAACTCAACGTTAAACGGACACGGGGTGACAGGATTGATTGTAACCATCATGAGAAAAATCAGAAAAAAATCTATCCCATGCAGTTTGAAAATTATGGGCATTTAAGAAAAACCTAGAAATTTGGTCAAACTGTAACCATTTTTCGGTTATTGTGAAACAAACCCAAACAATCCCAAGTTTCCTAGAATTAAGACTATTTGTTAAACTATGAATTTAAAATTTTCAAAATTTGTCTACTTTGAAAGGCCCTGCTTTATTTTTTTTTGCTTTATTTTTTTTCTGATTTTTCTCATGATGGTTACAATCAATCCTGTCACCCCGTGTCGGCTTAACGTTGAGTTCTGGGACACCCTGTATATTCCGAATAGAAGAAAAATCGTAACAACCAACGTTATTTCTTTTGGAGCTTTAAGGGGTTGAGCTACTGTGACGATCCGAAAATCAGTTATTTGGAAAAAAGAATTTTTGAGGCGTAAGACGATTGGAAAGTCGTTTGAACATTTATTTGTATGTACATTAACAAAGTTGTGTACCAAATTTCATGAAAAATGTTAATAATTCATGAAAATATAAACAATCTCGTAAAGGACCTTTGAACGTGAGGGGCTGAACGGTATACTTGATTTTGGCCACCCGGTTGATCGGAAACAAGTTTTTTTTCTGGAAATAGATAATATTAGTTAAGACTTGACCGACCTTTTTTTGTTACCGTGTTTCAATGAAAATAAAAAAGTATTTTCTTCGATTTTTCGAGAAAATATGATAACATTATTATTAATAACTAATGAAAAAAAAATGTTAAGAAAAACGTCGGTAAAGACTAAAGGACTATTACACGTAAAAAACGTACCAAGTTTCAAGTCAATCCGTTCATTAGATGTCGAGAAATCGTGTACACAGCTTTGAAAAAGAGTTTCGATAAAAACGCGTTTAAAATTCGCTTAGCAGTTTTATCGTTGTACTCATAAGTTTACCTTCAATCTGCGAATCATCGACCATACGTTGGACTCTTCAAGTCCAGTCGCCTCGAGCGCCGAACGAGCGTTTGTCGTTCTCACAGTAGCCTCACCCCTTGAAGGTTACACTCTTTGAAGTATTTTTCACTCGGATTGTAATTAAGGCCTTAGGCCACAGTAACGGGTATAAAATCATGTGCGAATTTAACAATTTTTTTCGAATAAAAAGGTGATTTACTCATAAACAGCCCCCTGACACTAGGTACTATTCCTATGGCAATACATTACTCGCGTGTTGTCCGAGATGTTTGATTGCGCTACAGTCTACTTCGTGGCGCCAGTAGTCATCCGCTCGGTTTCTTTTATGCATGCGCGTTCCATGCTCGATGTAATAATAACATTTTCGGAGTATTTGGAGTTTTACGCGTTTTACGGTTGTGTTGTGACTTGTGGCTTGTGAGTAAAATAAAATTTTCAGAACATTTTCAATGTTAAAAAATCAATCCGCGATCCGTGAAGTGTATTCTTGTTTACCATGACATACCTTCTGTATTGTGTGTAGGTCATAATTATCAAACAACGCTGAGCGGCAATAGATAATTTAAAAATTACTGAAGGGAAATAAATATATATTTCCTCATATTTATATGTATAGATTTATTTCTTAAAATTTTCATCCTTGTTAAGAAACGTACACCCACGCATAAACTTACTTCCCGGTCTCTAACTGCCAAAAAACAAATAAATCTTTAGTTACATAATTTTAAACGATTAAAATAATCATTATAATAATGATTATTATAAACTTTTTGTCCATTATTTGGTGGGTTCGGCTGGTTCACAGGTTATAGGGCATATATATAGTTATCGACCAGGTGACTACTAGCGCCACACGTGGCAGCTGTTGAAAATAAAAATAACGGACATTACGCGAGCCATGTATGACTGATGGTGACAGGGGGCTGCTCATAAAATTGATTACTCATTTATTTAGTATAAATATGAAGCTGTTAGAAAAAATATATATATATATATTTTTTCGATGTACAAAATGGCCGACTAATATTTTCTTTTTTTTTAGGCGCCCCCCGGCGTGACATTTAGCAACCACAATTTTTTACCTAGAACAAAAAACAAAAATTCTCGTCAATCTACATTAGAATACCTAGATAAGTACGTATGGAATTTAAAAAATGTTTTATCCAAAAGTTGTAGGTATTTGAACTGAAGAAATGAATTTTCAGTGAAAAATTTCGTTACAACTGCTCATAAAATGAAAATGTTTCGATTAATCAGAAATTCCGTACGTACTTCTCTGCGGAATGCAATTAGGAACGTAACTTTTAAATTTGAAGTAAATCAAGTGAAAATTGTTGAAGTCACGCCAATTGGAAAAAAGCTGTTTCGAGAAGTTTCGAGTAGTCGGCCATTTTGTAGATCGAAAAAAAATATATATATTTTCTAACAGCTTGATATTCATACTAAATAGATGTGTAATTAATTTTATAAGTGAATCATTTTTTCATACGAAAAAAATTGTTAAATTCGCACATGATTTTATACCCGTTACTGTGGCCTAAGGCCTTAAAAACAGTTCTCAGGCCAAACATATTTTTCCATGAGGATTATTGCAATGTACTTTGTAGGCTTCGTATACATGGTCTTGAAGTTTGCATCGTTGGAACGCAACGAAAATTCGTTATTTCTTCATTTCTTCATTTTTATCCCCATCGAAATTCTTTTTCCCCAAGTTTAGATTACGGAATCCTGATAAGCATCTTCAAAAATGTGAAAAAAATGTTTCGGTGACTTTTGTAGTTCGAATGTGCCAAAAGAAAAATTGGGCAATAAGAAGAAAATATTTTATCGTTGCAAACTTCAAGACCATTCGTATACCGGATGCTTGAAGACACATATCACCGAGTGCACAAGGCTCCTAAGATTAACGTAGACCTAGAGGAATTTCATCCTGAATACATCTCGAGCAAAGCTCACGATTTTTGTATTCGCGACGAAAATCCCTGCGAGCAAAGTTTCCCCGCCGGATAATTCTTGCGCAAGAAAAACGACGCCAATTCCGAAACAGTAATTAAAATTCACGTATTTTCGTAGTGCAAATATTTATTAAGGACCCCGTCATCATACAGCGATCTCCGGGGAATCGCTTTTTTTCCTCTTGTGCGTCCGATCGTCGGGTGAATTGTCCCTCGTTCGAGGTTGACTCGGTATCGTGCGAATGGCGAACACAGCTTTCCCGTAACGTCTTCCCTCTGCAATATTCACGTCGAGCGTGTTACGTAACGTAGAAAAGCGCGAATGAAGAAAGCGATAGTATGCGGGCTCACCGGCTTTGGCCAAGAGGTGTTTGCACCGTCCGAGCACTGAGGCTTTGGCTTTGGTCTCGTCCAGGCCTAGCAATGTGGCTCTGGCGCGTTCACGCTAAATTAAGGATTATCGATATGCGTGCGGATGTCTGAAAAATAAAAGAATTATCTTCCGAAAAGCCCACACCTCCGAATAACTTAGAACTTCGTGTACTCATCTATTTGACTCGCTGATCACGAATATGATAGTGAAAATACCCGCAAATTTGTTTTTCAAGATCAAAACTGAAAAAAAAACGATTTTTTTAGTTTTTCTATTTTATTTTAACAAATGTTGATCGTAGAGAAAAATGTCTTCTACGAAAGTTGTAGCCCATCAAAAGACATAATTTATGTTCTGTACAAATTTGATCTAAAATCATTATTATCCAAGAAAAATTTCTTTCGCCGTTAGAGTTTTGCAAAATATACTTATCGCAGTATTATCCCATTTTTCTTGGAAAATAATGGTTTTAGACGAAACCTGTGTAGAACATAAAATCTCAGTCTTCTAATAGGCTACAACTTTCGTAGAAGACATTTTTCTCTAAGATCAATATTTCTTAAAATAAAATAGAAAAACTACAAAAAAAAACGTAAAAAGTTTTGCTCAGCGAATCAAAATACACAAGTACACGGAGTTCTAAATTATTCGGAGGTGTGAGCTTTTCGGCAGTACACCCAAAATAAAATTATCCAAAGGATACAGATTGATAACGTCGTAAGGATTTCTCAGCCAAGTTTCGTCCGTCGCGCCGCTCGATATGACGACGTTCTGTAAATAGAAAATAGCGAAAAAAAAAGAACATAAAACAAACGAACAGAAACCATGTACCATTTATTCTCCGGAGACGATAACAACTTGTAATTCTCCGAGCGGAGTACGCACCTTGCTTTTGCCAAATATATGAAAGACATGAGAATAGTAAAGGGCGTATTTTCTCGTCGCCGGATTCAAGACGTCCGCGTATTGTATCTCGAAGTGTACTCCCCTCTCCGCGGCTTGGAGATAGAGCTTCCTGGTGAATTTCAGTCCGGCGTGGGAAGACTTCACAGTGACCAGATCCACGTTCAATTGGGAGCAAGCGAACTGAAGCGCCGCTTGGTTCTTCGGTACCACTCCGTACAGATCGTACTTCTTCAGTACGTGCGACTGTCCCAGAGTGTGAACTTTGGCCGTATCGCCGAACACGAAAGTTATACGACTCAGTATCGTCAATTTGTTTGCAAACTCGGCTTTTAACGCCGACACGTCCAGCGGCTCGGGCACTGCGGATTTTACCGTCTCGCAGTCCGTACCCTTTTTCTTCTTCTTCTTCTCGCCCTCGAACACGGACTCGTCGACCGTTTGATTTATCGCCACTGTCTCGTAGCCCACTGGATATTGAGGATAATAATAATAACGAATAATAACAATATTAAATATATAATAAATAATTATAAATGAATATAATAATAAATAATTATTTTGAATAATTATAATAAATAATTATATTAAATATATAATCAATAATAACAAATAACAATCATTAATCTCTACCGGAGATTGCATTTCTGCTGGAATTTGAAAGACGAAATAACAGAATGTAATATTTTACGTACACTGGTGCAATCGCAATAAAATTTGGCGAAGGATCTGCGGGTCAGTATCGTTCACGCAAAAGTCGCAAAACCCCGTGCCGGATGACATTTTCTCTCGTGTTTTTTTCCTCAGGAGGCACAATTTTTGCATTTACTTAAGAAAACTGAATTTTCGAACGTCGAGGACAACATAACCTCGAACATTTTTGAAAATCGTCACGGATTTCAAGGTAGAATGCGGTGGAGCATCGAACTAAAATTTTACGGAAATGCAGTAAGAAGATTATGACGCGTGACGTCACATCCGATGTTCGATATTTAAGGGGGCAATCCACGGCGAGGTGAGCTATAATCGTTCGAAGTACAAGGGTGTGCTATCATTTATTTATTTTCTCATTAAACAAAAAAGTATGAAATTTGTTGATAATCGAGCCTCGCAAGAAATTAAATCAGTAGAGAATGATATTGATCAAAAGATCTTGAAAATTCGCTTTTTTTCGGGTGCCTTAGGGGATCTTCCCCCTTAAATCCACTTACATATGTCGGTAAGACAGGGAGTATACTGGAAGTGATCTACTGAGCAAAGAAGTAGCCACGGCCTTTTTAGCCGTGTTGATTACCGGCATATAATAATAATAATTCACAGGATTGCAGTAAATACTTTGAATACCACATGTGCTCGCCTAAATAAGGTGCGATACAACCGTTATTTTTCACTGTTTATCGCACGCATCCGATCTCCCCGGCGAGCACGATTGTCCCGAAGGGAAATCACTTTCCCGTGACGTAAAGCCTTCCAGTTTCGTCAGCCGTTCAGAATGAGTTTCAAGCTGTCGGCGAATTCGAGCGACCCTCCCATAGGTGACTGCCTGGTTTTTTTGGATTTTTTTTTCATAGAAAATCTGCTAATGTGTACACATTTCGCAGGTGCGCTTGTGACGGCCGAATTGCTGAATGACGAGGGCAAGGTCAAGGTGGAAATCGCGTTGTCGAACAACTCAAAGTCTTCGGGCAACGTAGAATTGACAACGGCGGATGGAACTGTGGTCTGCGAAAGCAACAACGAGGTCGGTCGCTACTTCGGCAGAACAACGGTCCCTGAGCTCTACGGTACGCTTGAGCGAATCTCCACTCGCTACATGGCCAACAGATCTTGCCAATGTAGACCAACGGCAAAAAGGATGGGTGAACTTTTATCATTTTCGATCGGAAGGGAAAGTTATCCGGAATGATCTTGGGTAAAAAAAGGGCACAAAAAATTAGGGTATCAAAAGGGCACAAAAAAAGGGCACCAAAGATTAATCGCAAAAAAAGGGTCCCAAAGATTTGGGTACAAAAAAAGGACCCGAAAGATTTGGACAAGAAAGAAAGACCCGAAAGATTTGGGCACGAAAAAAGGGCACGTAAAATTTGGGCACAAAAAAGGGCCCGACAGATTTGGGTACAAAAAAGGACACAAAAAATTTTGGTGAAAAAAAAGGCACCAAATATTTGAGTGAAAAAAAAGGCATGAAAATTGAGGTAAAAATGGTACGAAAATTGAGGTAAAAAAGGCACGAAAGATTTGGGCACAACAACAGACACGAAATGTTGAGGTGAAAAATAGGCAAAGAAGATTTGGGTAAACAAAAAGACTTCCAAGATTTGGGTGAAATCAAGGTACGACAGATTTTGGTACAAAAAAAGGCACGAAAAATTTGGGTACAAATAAAGGGCAAGAAAGATTTGGGTTTAAAAAATGCAACTAATGATTTGTGTAAAAATAGGCATGGAAAAATGGTTGAGGCCTTAGGCCACAGTAACTGGTATAAAATCATGTGCGAATTGAACAATTTTTTTTCGTATGAAAAAGTGATTCATTCATAAAATTAATTACACATCTATTTAGTATGAATATCAAGCTGTTAGAAAATATATATATATTTGTTTTCGATGTACAAAATGGCTGACTACTCGAAACTTCTCGAAACAGCTTTTTTCCAATTGGCGTGACAAATAACTTCAACAATTTTCACTCGATTTACTTCAAATTTAAACGTTATGTTCCTAATTGCATTTCGGAGAGAAGTACGTGCGGAATTTCTGATTGATCAAAAACTTTTCATTTCATGAGCAGCTTATGAGCAGATATAACGAAAATTTTCACTGAAAATTCAATTCTTAAGTTAAAATACCTACAATTTTTGAGTAAAACAATATTTTTAAATTTCGTACGTACTTCTCTAGGTATTCTAATGTACATTGACGAGAATTTTTGTTTTTTGTTCTAGGTAAAAAATTGTGGATGCTAAATGTCACACCGCGGAGCGCCTAAAAAAAATATAAAAGAAAATATTAGTAGTCGGCCATTTTGTGCATCGAAAAAAAATATATATACATTTTCTAACAGCTTGATATTCATACTAAATAGATGTGTAATCAATTTTATGAGTGAATCACTTTTTCATACGAAAAAAATTTACATTCGCACATGATTTTATACCCGTTACTGTGGCCTAAGGCCTTAAGACAAGAAATCCCTTTGGGAGCGTGAAAAATAGGTATTTTTCGGAATTTTTTTTAGACGGGATAAAATAATCCGATCATTTTCAAATTTGGACATGAATTCATTATAACTGTCAAGTTTAAAAAAAAAAAAATTGGTATGACCAACAAAATGGTGGCGTTATTAAGGGTCTTCGGACGCTTGTTTTCCGCGACATGGAAAAGTGCTGCCGTTGTCACTCTTTTTCCGTTGATCTGAAAAAGATTTAGTAAGTGTCATTCGATTACTGACGTATTAAAGGGAAGGATGTACCTAAAAAATTATGAAAAAGTGCAAAATTGAAAATTTGGGAGCCTTTTTACTTCAAAGTTCGAATTTTCGACCATTTTTTCGACATATTTGACCCCACAAAAATTATTTATTTACACGCTACGTTTGAAGCTTTAGATATATCCTTCCGATAATATTACTGAGAGTAACCTCCCAAAATTTCATCCAAATCGGTCGATAACTTTTTGAGCTACAACACGAGCAGTTTTTGAAAAAGTAGTTTCGAGATAACAGCGTTTAAAGTTTCAACACGTGACTCGCTACCTCACCGCATGCTGTCCCCGCGCTCTAGACGATATGCGATAACTCCGCAAATATTCAATATTTCGAGTTTTCCTTTGGTCAGTACATTCTTTGGGTATCACACTTTCGGAATATGTGAAAAAATCGATTTTTGGAAAATTCTAAAGGGATTTCTCGCCTTAAGGTAGAATCCTAAAGATACAGACTCTAGTGTCCTATTTTCTTATTCTCGTCAACTTTCTTTGACTTGCAAGGCGAGCTTTCTTTTTTTTATCAGCGATTGTCCTACTCTTCCAAAGAACATACGTTATTTTTTTGAAAAATGTAAGTAGAAATTCCTCCTAGAGGTACTCGCAAACGCCAAGTTTGACTTTTAATTTTTTTCTAACAAAATATCTTGTGATTCAAGCCTATAGGTCCTCCATCGATTTTCAAAGTACCATAATTTGATCAAAACGCCCCGTAATCCGAAAAGTACAGGGTAAAAATAGATCATCTCGAGACAAACAAGAAAAAACTAGATTAGTTTAGAAAGGATTTCACAAAAGTGCTTCTGACTCCTTCCGGTTGAAAAAACGCGATACTTGCATCCAATTTTTGTCCAGTTACGCTGAAAGACGAGAACAAAAGATCCAAACTCTTTTTTTTTTCGCGAAGGTGGCAACGACATCTACGAGAGAACGGAGATAGATCACTGGTTGTCCTTTTCGCTCGGGCCTCTGAAGAGCCAAAGATCGATAAGCCAAGCGCTCGTTTATTTCGACGAGGTTCTCAAGCCGAAGACATGGCTGGTATCGAAGCGTCTGACGTTGGCGGACATTTACGTTTTTTCGGCGCTGGTGGACCATCGTCCGCTGGAGAGCGACGGCAAGTACAGCAACATAAACCGATGGTACAAGCAGATGTTGGCTTTGCCGGCGGTACAGCGAGTGCTCGCCTCGATTCCGAAGAACCGCGTAGCCGGCTCGGGAAAGGCGACAAAGTCGTGTGGTCGCCAGGAGGGCAAGGATCCAAAGAGGCCGTGCAGTACCGGAAACAGGAAGCAGGAGGGAACGTTCGTCGAGCTTCCCGGCGCTGAAATGGGCAAGGTGAGTTGCTCGATCGCCCGTCCACTTCTCCATTGGTCTCTGAACCTTTCGCGTTCACCAGGTGGTCGTACGTTTTCCACCGGAAGCGAGCGGTTATTTGCACATCGGTCACGCGAAAGCTGCCCTTCTCAATCAATATTACGCCGAGAGCTTCGAGGGCCAGCTCATCATGAGATTCGACGACACGAATCCGGCCAAAGAGACGGTCGAGTTCGAGCAGGCGATATTGCAAGATCTCGAAATGTTGCGGATCAAGCCCGATCGCTTCACTCACTCGTCCGACTACTTCGAGCTCATGCTATCCTATTGCGACAAAATGATCAAGGACGGCAAAGCTTTCGTGGACGACACGCCCGCGCTCTTGATGAAGGAGCAACGGGAGCAACGATTGCCTTCCACCAATCGCGACAACTGTGAGTTCATTCTCAAGGATGTCTCCAACGAATTCTCACTCTTCCAACGCTCGCTCTAATGTTTTAGCCGTTGAGACGAACATGCAGCTCTGGGAGGAGATGAAGAAGGGCACGCCGAGGGGACAGGAGTGCTGCGTTCGCGCGAAAATCGATTATCAATCGGCAAACGGATGTATGAGGGACCCGACGATTTATCGGTGCAAACCGGAACCGCATCCTCGCACGGGAACCAAGTACAAGTGAGTAAATCAAACTTCTCATTCGTCCTGTCAATGGAGGAAAATATTTTAAGGTGGTTCTGTAGTTTTGGTAAAATCTTAGGTATTGGCTGAAATCTAATTGTGGTGTAGATATGACCTTCGTGGACTGATGCCCAAAAATTCAATTCGGTTCACCGTTTAGTTCGTGAGATCATTGCAATTTGAATATGGGTATTTTCGCACGCGATCCCTATACCTAATACGTAAACCGATAGGAGTTCGCTCGCATTTCTCGATATAGGTTCTGAACGGATCTTGGGATTTCAAAATAAAAAGACACATGTGCGCAGTACTATTGTGGGATGGATTTTTAAAAAATGACAAACTTTGACCGTTTAGTTTCGGAGATATCGACTTATGAAAAGTGGCAATTTTATTCCACACCGAACTTGGGCCCACCCATCTGTAAGGGAATGGCAAGAGTGTACGCTGCAGCCAGCTGATCGGCGCGTGGTCGGGGAGCTCGAAGCGCGTTTTTTTCCCGAGTTCTAGTAATTCTGAGACGGATGTGAAATCAATTTTTTCTGCAAACAAATTTAATTTGTTCAATTTATGCATTTTTTATCTTTGTTACAGCGAATACAATTTAAAATGTCGGCAAGATGTTGTAAATTCACGATCCGACGTCCTTCGACAGCGAATTTTTGTTGCTGATCGTTGAGATTACGGTTATTCTCATCGCGTTTCGCAGCATTTGCTTGGCACATGGCTGTCACAATTTTCAGTCATTTAGCGAGCGCGTTTTTTCTCGTAAACTTTCCTTTGTATCGCATTTGGGTTGACATTTTCACGCTTTTTTATTCATATAAAATATTTCGCGAAAAACGGATCGTAGGAAGCTCAACGCTATGACTGCAGGAAAATCGCGCTGTTGCCACGATTACAGCGCCGCTTTCTAAACGAGTGAGAGACCTACACTGTAAAAAAAGTCATTAAATTTACTATACTTTTATAATTGAAAACTTGTAACTCGGAATATGAAATGCAAATTCGCACTTCAGTAATGGAAACTTCGGTAATGTAAATGAATTTTCATAGATTCGTATATATTTTAATATATGGGACATTGAATATTAGTATGCCGCGTATGAGTTTTTCAACGCGCATTATAATAATACTAAAATTTGTTTGATTAATGCAACAAACGTATATGATTTTATTATTTACACAAAAAGTATGAAAATCGCAATATGACTATTATTTTTAACTCCATTCTGTTGAAAAGTACAATACCTTGTACATTGAATATTACAAAACGTTTAAAGAAATATGAAATTTAAAATACTTTTACAATACTATGGCAAATGAAATTTAAAAACATAGTATATGAATGAATATTTGGCTTCAGTGCTGTAAAATTCAATACCGGACCTCCATTTATACAGTTTTACATTTTGTAATACGTACGAATTGAATATTAATACACTATCTACAATTTTTCAAGGCATCTAATAGAAAAATAAATATCCTCAGTTGAAAAATACAACAAGTGTTTTGAATATATAAAATGTAGACAAAGTAAGAACATTACAAACTGACTCTTAATTTTTACCATACTTGGTTCAGGAGTATACAATTTTTTGTGCACCGAATATTATGATAGACTGGAGAAAATTAAGAAATGAATAGGACATTTACAAAACTAAGGCATGTACATTTTCTGATTCAGTATATGTTTATTCTGATAGTCTGATTTAATATATAATTCAATGCAGAAAACTTGAAATTCGTGCTTTGGTCGGCATGTTAAAGCAAATCGTAAAAAACGTATCGAGTAACACCAAATCTAAAGTAAGTGGTGAACACCCGGTGCGATGGTCTAGTGGTTAGCGTGCTCGCTGCTAAACCAGCGGACCGGGAGGTCCCGGCTTCGAATCCGAGTCGCGTACATTTCGTCGTGTAATGTTTTTCTTCGGCATTTCGCGGCGAAATAAGACTAGTTCCACGACTGGGGGGAAACTCGATGACCGGCTGTATTTGGTATAGGTTTTCCGCAGTTTCCATATACCCATGAAAGAAATATCACGATGAATATAATACAGAGGGGGAAGTCGGCTGCGGCCGCAAGAGGGAGGAACAGGGAGAAAAAAGGAGCAAATAGTAGAGGAAAGAAACGGTCATAATGAGGGGAAGAATAGGTAACAAACGCAAAAAGTGGCGTACAAATAAGTGGTGAACTAACCGAACAAGCAGCCAAGTCTAATGAAACCCAAACAGACCCAAACAAACTAAAATATATGCGCATTAATTTTGATATATCCACAACTGATACTTTTGAATAGGTATATGATTTTTCCAGGACTTTGGTATTACGCATTACCACACATTACTTAGACATTCAAAACGTAGTGTATTAATTTTTAAATAACGATTATTAGTTTTCACAGACTGAATCAGTAAAAAGAATTCCGGAATTTGTATATTAAAATTCATACAGAGTTTATTAAAGACGCAGAAAGTAAATAATAACAATTACACCAACCTAACACCGTAAAATTAATACACTTTTCTATGCCAAATTTACTTTTTTTTTATTTACAAATACAATCTGTGCATATTAATTTTAATACGCTTATAATAGATACCTTGCGATACGTATATGATTTTTCCAGTACTTGAGTGTTGCAATATTACTGACCGATTATTAGACATTCAGAAAGCAGTGCATTGATTTTGAAACGACAATATTAAAATTCATAAACGGTATCTGTAAAAAGACTTTCTGCACTTTTATATTAATTTTAATACAGATTTTTTTACAGTGTATCTATGCACGAAGTGCGAATGTGTGGGACATATAGAGGGTACAAGCTCTGTCAAAAATTTACAACCAACAGTATCGTATAGGCATTGGATGTCACTATAGGCTTCGACCGAAACTTTTGGCTCACACGTGTACCTACAGAACTACCTTAATAAGAATCCAAACTTTGGAAGAATGGTAGATCGAGCAATATTTATTTCTCCAGGGTGTATCCAACGTACGACTTCACATGTCCGATCGTAGACGCCCACGAGGGTGTCACGCACACCCTCCGCACGACCGAGTATCACGACAGGGACGCGCAATTTTACTGGCTTATAGACGCCCTCGGTTTGCGTCGTCCTCACATCTGGGACTATTCTCGTCTCAACATGACCAATACGGTACTGTCGAAGCGAAAGCTGGCGTGGTTCGTGGAGGAAGGTTTGGTCGACGGTTGGGACGATCCGCGTTTTCCAACCGTCCGAGGAATACTCCGTCGTGGAATGACCGTCGACGGGCTCAAGCAGTTCATCATCGGTCAAGGTAGCTCGCGCTCGGTCGTCTTCATGGAGTGGGACAAGATTTGGGCGATCAACAAGAAATTCATCGATCCCACAGCGATCAGGTGAGCGACGGTCCCCCCAACGAAGGGAAAACGAAGAGTCAGCCCATTTGCGTTCGTTCAGGCGAGTACTTTATCATTACGCAGATACACAGCCGTCAACGACGGCGAAACGGTTCCCGTTTTCGTGGAGAACGCCAAGGAAGACTTTCTCACGGTGCAGAATCATCCGAAAGATCCCACGCTGGGCACGAAACGCGTGAGATGCGGACCTCGCGTCATTATCGAGAGATGCGACGCGGACACACTGGTCGAGGGACAAAACGCGACCTTCATAAACTGGGGCAATCTTCTCGTGAAGGAGATCAAGAGGGAAAAAGACGTTGTGACCGGCGTCAAGGCGCAATTGAATTTGGAGAACAAGGACTACAAGAATACCGTAAAGCTGACCTGGCTCGCCGCCGATGACGACGACAAGAAGGACATTCCTGAGCACGGATCCGTACCCTGTTACGCTGTTTACTTCGAACATATCATCACCAATGCGGTTCTCGGCAAGAACGACGACTTCAAGGACTTTGTCGCGAAGAACACCAGGGTAAATCCAAAATGCTCGCGGTCATCGAACCCGAGACCCGCGCCATATTTTGACGATCTGTCAACATATTTACATATGTTAACAGTTCTTGAAAACTATTTTTTTCACAACATAATATATTTAAAATTCTTAAAAACAATTTTTGCACAGCATGTTTTGAAATTTCTTAAAAACAATTTTTTTAACAGCATAAAGCTGCGAAAATTGGAGCAGAAAATGAAAATAAATTAGAGCAGAAAATGAAAATAAAAATGTTGTGACTTTTGGAAGGCTGTAACTTTGTGAAAAATGATCGTATGAAGATAAAAAAAAAAGCATTTTGAAGCCTGAGCTTTCTAGTTGAGATATTGCGATGATTTTTTGTGAAACAATTATTGCGCAATCTAAAGAAATATCACGATAAAAATTGTCCAAATTTGTGGTTTCTTAAAAGTTGTCGCTGGGCTCAGCATTTTTTTTCTGGCTAAATCAACATCACGGCCATTGAACCTCGTTATTTAGCTTTAAGGCGTTACCCCCACTTGTAGCGCAAAAAAGGCCTTTTTCATGAATTTTTTTAAAGAAAACTACAACCTTTTTTAATCGATCAATATACCATCTTAAAGAACACATCTTGAAGAACTTTCAGTAATTTTTTTATTGAAAAATATTACATTGTTTAGTGGCAAATGGCCGTCAATGAAATAATGTTTTTATATACACGGTTTGCGGTGACCAACATTGCGGCGAAGTGGATCATCTGAAAAAAAATGCGGATGGATTTAGTCAAATATAAGTATAAACTAGTCTTTAAGCGAAGGATTTTAAAAAATATTCATTTTTCACAAAATGGCGGACAGTCAAAGTTAATGGTTCGATTATAACGAAAAAAACGGCCGTTTTTTGGCTATAAAACGGCCATTTTTTTCGAAAAAAAAATCGAACGATTAAAGACTACATTTTTATGTATTAAATAAGCCTGCAAAATTTCAAGAAGATCGGTTCATTAGTGTTCGAGTAATCTTGGTCACCGACTTCAGAAATGCCATTTTGAGAAAAACGCGTTTGAAGTTTCAATTTCCGGTCGTTTACACAACGGATCGACTTGACATTTTCAGGACATATTCTCAGATACTTATACTTCAAAAAAATGCAATAAAAAAAATCGATTTTTTCAAAATCGCAAGCGGGGGTAACCCCTTAAAGGGAGATATACACCTAGGAGCCAGAAAAAAGGTAACTTTTGTGATTTTTTTCAAGGAAAACTATTTGAAATCTCGGATTAGGGTTTTAATTATCTAAAATATACATTCAAAAATATACATTCAAAAATATGTTTTATTTTCTTTATTTAAAAATATCAAAAATATACAAGGATATTGTGTGATCCTTGGAGCGTCGTAAAAAATCTGCGTATACGGTACCCGCTGGCGTTTCTTCAAAAATCATCTGAAAAAAAAAACCAAAGAGATTATTAAATTAGATACTATAGTCTAGTACTTGTCATAGCCGATTTTGAAAATATCGTTTTATGACAAAATGGCGGACGTTTGAACATAAATACTGATTTTTGGGCCAAAAATTAGTTATTATTTTGCCTATAAAACAAAAACTAAGTAAGGGGAAAAAAATCCTATGGCAAGTACTAGATAATGGTGTATAGAATAACCACAAAAAACCTCAAGGCAATCGGTTCATTGGTTTTCGAGAAATTTTGGGTACCGATTTGAAAAACGTGGTTTTGAGAAAAACGCGTTTGAAAATTTGAGAATAAATAAATCATGAAATTTGTCAACTTACATGGAATCATCGATACCAGGCCCATAGTGTAGGTCTTCTACGGTCGACGGAATGTTCATAGCTTCTAAATCCTCGACCTCGACCATCTAGGTGTATATCTTTCCTTAATTTAATTTTTTGCTGGGCTCTGTACGACAATTTGTCGCTGAGATATCAGCCGCTGAATGAAAAGTCACCCTTTTGTCTTTGATCGTGAACATCTCGTGAACTAATGATCTTACACGAAATCGTCCGGTAATTTCTAAAACTTGAATAAACTCTCTATAAGCCCTAATTATTGTTTTGGAGACATTTTTTAAGCATGATTTGCCGAAGTTAAATTTCTCAAGCGCAATTTTACTGCGGCATAATATGTTGAAATTTCGCGAAAACAATTTTTATCGCAGCATTATATATTGAAATTTCTTCAAAGCAATTTTTATCGCAAAGTAATATATTTAACTGTCTTAAAAACATTTTTTTCACAGCATAATATATTGAAATTTCAATATGATATGCTGCTAAAAAAATTGTTATTAAGAAATTCCACTACACACTCATCGAAAAACTTAAAGGCATTTTCTGCTAAAAAAATATCTCCAAAACAATAATTAGGGTTAATAGAGGATTGATTCAAGCTTTAGAAACTGCCGGACGATTTGGTGTACGATCATTAGTTCGTGAGGTATACATGATAAAAGACAAAAGGGAGTCGTCCTCACGTTGGAGAACGACACTTGCGACCCGATTTTTCAGAGAGAGGTCAAAATGCTGGGTGAGACCGAACTGAGGCGAGTCAAGGAAGGCGAGATCATTCAACTTCAGAGGAAAGGATTCTTCCGTTGCGACGTGCCCTACGCGCCGCCCAGTCCCTTCACCTCTCGCGAACAACCGATCATCCTATTCCACATACCGGACGGACACACCAACACTCAAGGAACGACCACCGCCACCGCTGGCCCCGCCAAAAACTCCACGAAGAACAAACCCGAACGCGACAACGCTGAGGTAGGGCAACTTTTCGATCGCATTTTTTTAGTCGTACATAAGTAAAAGTTGAGCCTCGAAGCTTCAATTAATTCCAATCCAGGATATTTTCGAGCGAAAAAAAATCTAAACGTAAAGAATTTAGCCCAGTTTTAGAAATAGTTAATATCTCTTGCTCATACATCAATGGCGACTGTCGATAATAAAATTCACCGTAATTCGTGATTTTTTTATGAGAAACTGTTAAATCGTCTAGATTTTTGCTTTTTTTTTTTCTTAAAAACATAGTGGAACACATTTATTTAATCCCTTTTTATTTAACCGTGAGCACCTAGAACGAAAACGAACATTTTTTTTGCAAATTTATCACTATTTGGAAACAAACTCGCATTATTTACTTTAAAAAACAGCCCTTTTGTTTATAAAAATCACAATTGTTAATCGATCGTAAAAATCGTGTGCACTTCGCTAGAAAATCTATCTAAGAAGCGACCGTCGAAATTTCAGATTAAGGGGTCTTCTCACTTTAGACGCTAAAAAGGCTATTTTCATGAATTTTTTGATAAGTTTATATCACAGATATTGATATAAAAGTTGTTACACTTAATAAATACACTTTCGAAACACATAACAACAAAAAAATTATTTATTCAAGTGACTATTTATAGACAAAAATGTCCTAAAAAATGGTAGGTCTGCGCTGTTGATGAAATCTCGGAGATGGATCATCCGAAACAAAAAAAAATCAAACGGTTTTAGATTGAGTATGTTAATGGCTATAGCGACATTTTTCGAAAAAATAAAACCAAAAAAAAATGTTTTTTCCACCGTTTTTGGCAAAAAAAATAGTAAATATCAAAATTTAAAAAAAATCCTTGATATGCTCTATCTATAATTTTAAAGAATACGTGGTTAAAATTTTATGAGGATCGGTTCGGTAGTTTCAAAGATTTTATCAACGAGCCGTCGAAAAACGCTCTTTAGAGAAAACCGCGTTTAAAGTTTGGGTTACATAAATACATACAATTTTGTTAAAATGTATTTCACGATCTCCCCTCCTCACGTTCACTAGCGCGTAACTCAAGTAAAATCGCGTCTTTCCTTTCACCAGGCCAACATTACTATCGAGTAGGCATCGGAGTACTAGACTATCAGGGACATTTAAATTCGGCCGGCGACCGAACGGTGGCTCCCATATGGATTAAAGTCCACCAAATAAAATCGTGAGGTCCGACAGCGATGCAATTCGTGTTTCGTTTCAGGACGCGAGTTCGTTGCACCGTAAGATCGAGGCCCAGGGCACGAAAGTGCGCGAGGTGAAAGCCGCGAAAGCTGAGAAAGGCGTGATCGACGCGGAGGTGAAGATTCTCCTGGCTCTGAAAGCCGAGTTCAAGGAGACCACGGGTGCGGATTGGAAGCCAGGCGCGACGTTCAAGTCGCCAGCTGAAGGCTCGGCACCCGCGGATGGTGTCGCTCTCGCGCGGAAGATCCAAGAGCAGGGTGAAAAAGTGAGAAAATTGAAGGCTGAGAAAGCGGGCAAGAAGGCGATCGACGAAGAAGTAAAGGCGTTGCTGGCTCTGAAAAGTGAGTACAAGAATTCCACAGGGCAAGATTGGAAGCCGAGCGAGGTTGCTCAGGGTCGCGAAGCTTCGAAGGAACCATCAGGCTCCGGTGATGCAGCGACATTATCCGCGAAAGTAGCACAACAGGGTGACAAAGTAAGGCGACTGAAGGGCGAGAAAGCGGACAAGAAGACGATTGATGCTGAAGTGAAGAATCTTCTCGCTCTGAAAGCCGAGTACAAGAGTTCGACGGGTAAAGATTGGAAACCGGAAGTCGAGGCGCAAGTAGCCGCGGTGCAAGAGACGCCAAAGTCCGGTGGCCAAGAATTATCGAAGAAGATTCAAGAGCAAGGCGAGAAGGTGCGCCAATTGAAGGCTTCGAAGGCAGACAAGAAGATCGTCGATCAAGAGGTCAAAGTGCTTTTGGCTCTCAAGGCTGAGTACGCGGCAGCGCACGGCGAGGTTTGGAAACCCAGCGAGGCGGTGCCGGAAATGGGCGGCCAATCGCCGGACGCCGTTTCAGCAAAGATTGCCCAGCAAGGTGACAAGGTACGGCAGCTAAAGGCGCAAAAAGCCGAAAAGTCAACGATCGACGAAGCCGTGAAGATTCTATTGGCTCTGAAAAACGACTACAAGAGGATCGCCGGCAAAGAATGGAAACCCGAGGCGACGAACGCCGCTGCCGCGCCATCGAACGATCAAACGAGAGCAAAAGAACTGTCGAACGAGATAACCAAAGCGGGTGACAAGGTGAGAAGCTTGAAGAGCGAAAAAGCCGAGAAGAAAGCGATAGACGAGGCGGTGAAGATATTGCTCGACTTGAAGAGCAATTACAAAGCCACCACGGGACAAGACTGGAAACCTCCCGGAGGCGCTGAAGCACCGGCGGCCCGCAAACCAAAAGAAGCCTCCAAGCCGAAAGAGGCCCCCAAGCCGACCGACAAAGCCGCCAAAAAGGACAAGAACAAGGAACAGCAAGTGAGCAGCAAAGAGAGCGACAGCACCAAGACCGGCACGCGATTGGGCCTGGAGGCGAAGAAAAGTGAAAATTTGTCCGATTGGTATTCCCAAGTGATCACGAAAGGCGAGATGATCGAGTACTACGACGTTTCCGGCTGCTACGTTCTCCGTCCTTGGAGCTTCTCCATATGGGACATGATAAAGGACTACCTGGACAGTGAGATAAAAAAATTGGGCGTGCAAAACTGTTACTTTCCGATATTCGTGAGTAAAGCGGTCCTCGAACGCGAGAAGGATCACATAGCTGATTTCGCGCCGGAAGTCGCGTGGGTGACGAAGAGCGGCGAGTCCGAATTGGCCGAGTCAATAGCGATTCGTCCAACCTCCGAGACCGTTATGTATCCGGCTTACGCGAAGTGGCTCAAGTCCCATCGGGATCTGCCGCTCAAGCTCAATCAGTGGAACAACGTCGTCGTGAGTATCGCGAAATATATCCGACGAGTCAACCTGTCTGATTCTCATGCCGAGCATCCTTGATGAATTTTTCAGCGATGGGAGTTCAAGCACCCGCAGCCATTTTTGCGCACTCGGGAGTTTCTGTGGCAAGAGGGACACTCGGCGTTCGCGACGAAGCCCGAGGCGGACGAGGAGGTGCTGACGATCCTCGACCTGTACGCCAACGTGTACGAGGACTTTCTCGCCGTTCCGGTGGTCAAGGGTCGCAAAACCGAGAAGGAAAAGTTCGCCGGTGGCGATTACACGACGACCGTGGAGGCTTTCGTTTCCGCGAGCGGTAGAGCGATCCAGGGCGCTACGAGTCATCATCTTGGACAAAATTTCTCCAAGATGTTCGACATCCAGGTCGAGGGCGCTGAGGAAGGTGGCGAAAAGACGTTCGTTTATCAAAACTCGTGGGGCCTGACGACTCGGACGATAGGCGTTATGATAATGGTTCGTTTGGGTTTGTTGAAGGGACGAGCATACAAATGTTGATCGTCGAGGTAGATTTGTTGAGACATACAACTAGGAACCGGAAAAAAGGTCATTTTTGTGATTTTTTTTTTCAAGGAAAACTATTTGAATATTCGGATTGGGGTTTTAATTATCTAAAAGTATATACATTCAAAAATATGTTTAATTTTCTTTGTTTAAAAATATCAGAAATATACAAGGATATTGTATGATCCTTGGAGCGTCGTAAAAAATCTGGGTGTACCCACTGACGTTTCTTCAAAAATCATCTGAAAAAAAAACCAAAAAGATTATTAAATTAGATACTATAATCTAGTACCTGTCATAGCAGATTTTGAAAATATCGATTTATGACAAAATGGCGGACGTTTGAACATAAATAGTGATTTTTGGGCCAAAAATTTATTATTATTTTGCCTATAAAACAAAAACTAAGTAACGGGAAAAAAATCCTATGACAAGTACTAGATAATGGTGTATAGAATAACCACGAAAAACCTCAAGGCAATCGATTAATTGGTTTTTGAGAAATTTTGGGTACCGATTTGAAAAACGTGGTTTTGAGAAAAACGCGTTTGTAAATTTGGGAATGAATAAATCACGAAATTTGTCAACTTACATGGAATCGTCGATACCAGGCCCATAGTGTAGGTCTTCTACGGTTGACGGAATGTTCATAACTTCTAAATCCTCGACCTCGACTATCTAGGTGTATATCTCCCCTTAAGGCCTTAGGCCACAATAACGGGTATAAAATCATGTGCGAATTTAACAATTTTTTTTCGTATGAAAAAGTGATTCACTCGTAAAATGAATTACACATCTATTTAGTATGAATATCAAGCTGTTAGAAAATATATATATATTTTTTTTCGATGTACAAAATGGCCGACTACTAATAGTAGTAGTTTATTCCCCTTGTACAGCTTTTGCTTTTTTACATCCTCCCGACTCTCTCCTTATCTTCTAATTCTTATATCTAAATCACAATTCTTAAACTTAAACTTAACCTAACCCTAAAGGCTACGCGATATATTAACTCTGCTACGTTCTTCTCCTTTCCCTTATTCCTCGCACGTCACCTCCTCCCTGTCCCCTTCCTCCCCTTCTCGGTGCTCCTCGGCTTTTGCCTTTTTTAATTTTGCGAATGCCCTAAGGTATTCGCAGAGTACCGTTCTCGGTTTTCCCCTCAGCGTATCCTTTGTCCATTGCTCCAACTCCTCGCCCACTCTCCCTCCCCTCCAATCATCCACCCCCCTCACCCAGACTTCCTTCATCCCGTTTCTCGCTGTTTCACACTTCCAGATATGTTCCAGACCTTCCTCCTCCTCCAAGCATATTTCACAGGTCCAGTTACCGAACCCTCTTTTTCCAACTTTCCCCACATTTCCGCATCTCAGTCTTGCCCACTGCTCCTTCACTTCTCCCCCCGTTTCTTTATCATTCCAATACTCCGCTCGCTCGCACCCCACCTTTATCTCCTTGTACCATGGGCAGAAGGAGGAACAATCCGCTCTAACCCAGTCTCCCTGCATGTCCTGTTCCCTTTTCCTTTCTGTCCCCTCCTTTAGCCAGGCCGACTACTAATATTTTCTTTTATCTTTTTTTCGGGCGCTCCGCGGCGTGACATTTAGCATCCACAATTTTTCACCTAGAACAAAAAACAAAAATTCTCGTCAATCTACATTACAATACCTAGAGAAGTACGTACGGAATTAAAAAAATATTGTTTTATTCAAAAGTTGTAGGTATTTGAACTTCAATTAATTTTCAGTGAAAAATTTCGTTAAAACTGCCCATAAACTGCTCATAAAATGAAAAGTTTTCGATTAATCAGAAATTCCGTACGTAATTCTCTGCGAAGTGCAATTAGGAACATAACTTTTAAATTTGAAGTTAATCGAGTGAAAATTGTTGAAGTTATTTGTCACGCGAATTAAAAAAAAGCTATTTCGAGAAATTTCGTGTAGTCGGCCATTTTGTACATGGAAAAAGAAATATATACATTTTCTAACAGCTTGATATTCATACTAAATGGATGTGTAATCACTTTTTCATACGAAAAAGATTGTCAAATTTGCACGTGATTTTATACCCGTTACTGTGCCCTAAGACCTAACGTGGAATTCCAAACAGGTGCACGGTGACGACAAGGGCCTGGTCTTGCCGCCGAAAGTCGCCGCGATCCAGGCTGTGATCGTGCCCTGTGGCGTGACAGCCTCGACCAGCACCGACCAGAGACAGCATCTCGTGGCGGAGTGCGCGAAGCTCGAGGCTGAATTGAAGCAGGGAGGCAGCCTCAAGGTCAAGGCGGACTACAGGGACAATTACAGTCCAGGCTGGAAATTCAATCATTGGGAGCTCAAGGGCGTTCCCGTCAGAGTCGAGCTCGGCTTCAAAGATTTGGAGAAGGGCCAGGTTACTCTCGTCAGGCGCGACACCTCCGAACGTCTAACCACCGGGCGAAGCGACGCTCGGGCAACCGTCGAAAGACTTCTCGAGGACATACAACAGTCCATGCTGAGCAGAGCGAGGAAAGATCTCAACGATCATATCAAGGAGGCCAACGACTGGAAGACCTTCTGCACCGAGCTCGACAAGAAGAATATCATCCTCGCGCCGTTCTGCGGCGACATCAGCTGCGAGGACTCTATCAAAGCGGACAGCACGAGGTAATTGCAGGATTTTTTTTATCGCGATCGGAATTTCGGCAGCTTGGGCTTCCCCCTTTCAATGTACCTTTGCTCGCCCTTTCGTTTTCTTTTTTACGCCCTTCGAAGACCAAACAAAATTGGAACTGCCTCGGACGAAGAATTCGCTTCTAGAGTTTTCGCAATTGTATTCCTTTCCAGCTTTAAAAATCTTTAGAATAGGCCCAAGTTATCCGTCTTGTATTTGTAACCTTCCGATCTGTTCTGCACGATGATATTGACTTTTGTTCTTCTGGAATCGCAGGGAAGACGCGGGCGAGGAGCCTGGCGCGCCATCGATGGGAGCCAAGAGTCTTTGCGTGCCTTTCGAACAACCCAAAACCCCGATCGACTCTCTCAGATGTGTTCATCCCGACTGCACGAGAAAGTCCAAATTTTATACTCTATTTGGTCGTAGTTATTGAGCGGTAACATGGAAAGAGCGATTCTCGGAAACGAGAATGGACGAATAAAGAATTATTTAAATGATACAACGTTACTCGCATGGTCTTGATTTGAAAAACGAAGGCAAGGTCCTTCAAATAACCTTCCAAAAATCCCTGATAGCATTAGCTCCGTTATTTTTTTTACACCTAAATTATTTGAATTCAAAGTTAATGTTATAAAGCATTAGTACACTATTTTTCGGCACCTTCTAATGGAATACATGGGTCATTGGCGTCCGGGATATAAATAACAAACTTAAATGTTACAAAAAATTCTGAAAATAATCATAAGTGTTTTTTTGTGGTTTCAACTATAAGTTTAATGAATAATAATAGCATAATATTAGTTTTGTTTTGTTAATTTAATCGTCGAAAAAAAATTCAGGAACTGCACTGCAGGAAAATTTCATCATTTGTGTCGAGTAACTTTTTTGAAAAATCCCTTGAGCTATTTTTACTTGAGATGATGTACTTTTAGAAAAAATATGAGCCTTCGGGAGTTAAAACAATATTTTTGTAAACCAAGCTTGTATTTTATGTACGAAAAAGTAGAAAATACTTTTTTTTTACCAAGTCACCTATATGTGACTATAGATAAAAGCTTGGGGCGCTCAACTTTTTAAATGTTTAATAAATTCGATCAATTCGGTTTCATTAACCGTATTTAATTTGACACAATAGTAATTAGAGAAAATATTATAGCACGTTTATACTCAGTTTCAGGATTTTCATTTAAGAAATCTAAGGTTGGTTTACAGTAAATTAATAACAGTTTAAATGGTAACGGATTTATGTAAATTTAAGTTTGCGTCTAAATTTTGAGCGCCCCGAGCTTTCATTTATTGTCACATATAGGTGACATGGTAAAAAAAATTATTTTCTACTTAGTACGTTATAAAAGCTTATTTTTTGAAAATATTTTTTTTACGGATAAATTATTTTCTACTGTTCCACATTCTCATCTCCAATGTATACGAAGAAATAGTAAGACCGTTAAAACGTTATCGCCGAAAAACGAAAAACACCCCAATTTTCGAGGGTACGTTTCAACCCTTAAAAATCGGGTTCTTTTTACCCATTTTACAAGCATACCAAATTTCATCGAAATCGGAGAGATCGACCTCGCACGCAACCTTTCCTTGTTAGATGCATGTTTGCAAAATTTCAGAGCTCTAAGTAGTCGGGAAGTGGGTGAAATATCCATTTTCCGTTTTGCATCTCGCACGAAGTCAAGTTAAATAAAAGCTTGTCAAAAGGGTATTCATTTTACGGGTTGAATATCGCTATTTAGTACGGCCAATTATAATAAATAAAATTGATAATAAATGTAAAATATCGATGGATAAATTGAAAAACTTCATGTTTACGTTCAAAAATCGTCAAATTTATTTGTCTCGAATGAATGCAATATTATAAATAGAAGTACAAAACTAGAATTCGAAGATGAAGTTAGAAAAATTAAGCGCATTCACGACAACACGTTATCCTATGCTGTTCGCATGTGGGTTTTTGGCACTTGTAACAACAATAAATAGTTTTCTTGTCTAATTTAGTCGGGCAGAAATTACATCGTTTTCGTTTCGCCATTTTATCGGTATTTTGTGCTTGTACGTCTGATTTACCCAGTATGATGGAGATATTAATTTTTATGTGCTTACGAAGTGTCGGTATATTAACGCGGCGCTCCAAATGCTGCCAAACAAGAGCGAGAGACAATTTGTTTAGAAAATGTGATCTTTGCAACACGTCATTGGACGAAAGAAAATTATGTAAAATAAAAGCGTTAACACCAGCCTGATCTAGAATGCCAAAGAAAAGGCGCATCGGCCACCGTTTTGTTATTCTCGAACAGCTGTACAAAGTTGTCATTTGATCAAAAGTCTCAACTCCGCGTTTCGTTGAATTATAAAAATCAATTATTTCTGGTTTCCCGGATGGGGCGGTGATAACTTTCCTGTGCAAAGTTGACACTAAAAGAACGACTTTGTTTCTCTTAGGGCAAAAAGACAAGAGAGTAATATTTTTCTCATTGTCGCGTGCATAACGCGTTGTTCCGACTGTGGCTGGTTTCGTAAATGAAGGTGGAATCTCCGGTTTGTTCTTTCGGATCGTCCCTACCGCGTTAAGTCCGTACTCGTTGCGCATTTTATCACATAAATTGATCGTGGTAAACCAATTGTCAAAAGTTACGGTGCGATTTGTTTGAAAAATGGGTTCGCACAGTGCTCGAACGTAATACTCGGGTATCTTTTCGTTTTGACTAGGGGTTACTCTACCGGCATACGGAATCGCGTTATACATGTAACTAGTTTTAGCGTCGTTCAAGCTGATTATTTTCAGGCCGTAACGAGCGGGCTTGTTCTTGATATAAACTTTTGCGCGAAAATTGCCACGAAACTCTAACAATTGTTCATCGATAGTGGCATTATTTGACATCGAGTAATTGTTTCGGCAACCTTCGATGAATTTCTCCCATAAATTCCTTATCGGCGCGAGCCCGTCGGACGCCTGTCTTTCCGCGCGGGTTTCTTCGTCGTCGAATCTTAGATTCAATCCAAGAAATTCAAATCGCTTCACAGACATGACGCTTGCGAAGAAATTTTGACCAAACTCCAAGGACCACAAGGTGTTGATATCGGTATGATTTTGCTTACGAACACCCGCTAAATATAGTAGCCCTATAAAAGCTTTAATTTCGATTGTATCCGTGTCGCCGCTGTAAGTAGCATCGCATCTGTCCGTTCTTTGACGTCTGATTTCTTCGTTTGTATGGAGCACCACGCTTTGGAGCATTTCGTCGGTAAACAGCACGGACCACGCGTCGATAGGTTTTTGTATATTCAACGCATTTCCGATGGGGCTGGGTATGTGCATTTTCGGCGTGGAAGAACGACGTCCTAGCGTCGCACCAACATTAGGTGACCACTTATATCCATTCTTTCCACGGATAATGCTCCTCTTGTGGCCAAGTGCCGTAGTCGCTTCAGAAGACTGGTCCGATTCAGCTTCCTCGTCATGGCTTGATTCCGAATCGGAAAATTCGTCGCACTCCTCTTCCTCTTCCTGATGAACTTCTTCTTCGACACAATCCTCGTCCTCGGTATTTTCCCCGCCGAAATGTTCCACTCGCTTGCGAGGACGAAGTGACGCGTTAACCTCTTCGCTCGTTCTCACATCCATTTTAGCTTTCATTTGCTCAACACTGTCATGAAAAGTTTTACTTTGAGTAAAAAAAAAACAGAATTATAGAGAAAAAAAAATGTTTTCGCCAAGTCGGATTTTACGTACGTTTCCAGAACACATGGGTCGTTTGCGTCCTCGACAGATTTTTACAGCTTGCAAGCTGACGGTAAAGTAACCGATTGCGGCGGGCCTGTGGAATTAAACTACCCCTAGCCCAAACTTTTTTTTTCACAGAACAATACGAACGCCCCAGGTAAATGGAACTTCACGGGCATGGAGAAGTCTCCATGTTCACGGGATACCTCATTGTTGATCCCTGTAAAAAACGCAGATGTCTCTAAAAGAAACCTTATATCTCTAGAAAAAGCCCTGAAAAAAATGTATCTCTCTTAATCCCTATCTGTTAATCACCCTAGAAATATATTCCTTCATAAAAACTGAAGAAATTCTATTTCTTTAAAAAAAAACCCTTAACGGGAGGGTAGGGGTTTCAGCGTGAAAAAAAACACACTTGTTTGCGAATTTTTTTCATCTATATGGATAGAGTAAATTTATTGAAACCTTTTGTACATTGTTAAGTGTCATTTCAAGAATATTTCGTGAAATTTGTACGCGAAAATATCCAGAAACAAGCCGGTAACAAAGCTTTTCCAAGAACGCCTTTGGAAAACCACGATTTGCGGTGTTCACTGTATGTCAGCTAGAAATTATCTGAAATCAACTACCATTAAAATTTAGTCAAAGTATCATTAAATCCTCCCCCCAACGGTCTTTGATAATTTTTTTTTTCATTTCAAAATTTTTGGTGGTCATGTAAAGTGAAAAGTGCTATTTTTCACGAAAAATTCGGGCATTTTGGGGGTGGAAAATGGGGGTAAAAAAATCTCAAACTAACCGTCGGGGGGAGGTATTTTATATGTAGAAAGTGTGTTTAAAATAAATCGATCATGTAGTTTTCAAATGGCAGTGAACACGGACTTTGACAAAGTCGTTTCGAGCAAAACGCGTTTGAAGTTTAGAGAAGCTTAGAGGAGCGGGACTAAATAGTCAATAACTTCAAAAGTTTTGCTCCGATTGACTTGAAATTTTGGGATTGTATTCGTGAAATGTTTAACTATAAGAAAAGACAAAAAAATCGATTTTTCATAAGTGCAAACCCCTACCCTCCCCTTAAAAGGTTATCTCCCTTATTCCCTATATATTAATACTCCAAAAGCTAACATTTAAAAAACGCGCGATTTCCATTTCGACATTACAGTCGCGCCAATAATTTTGTTACTATATCAAGTACAGGGAATAAGAGATTTTTAAGATTTTTTAGGGTTTTCTAGAGATATGAGGTTAGAGGCTTTTTCGAAGAAATACATTTCTAGGGTAATTAATATATAGCGTATAATAGAGATAACTATTAAAAGGTCGTCAGCACTGAATTGCTCATCCATTGATGCGCTTCCCTTCACATTGTAGTTGCCGCACGCGGTGCGCACAACAACAAACTCCTAACCTCGAAAAAGTTCTCAAAAAATGGCAGAAAATAAACGAAAACCTCGTGTTACTTTGGAAGAATACGGAATTCCCAACGTGAGTTATCAACAATTGTCAACCAAGCCTCAATTCAGCCTGAAAATGACAATTGCATCTTTTTTTTCGTCTGTTCGAAGGCCGCGGAGTATTCTAGCCTACCACTCGAGGGCGGCTGGAGTCTGGACAATTTCAAAAAGGTGCCAATACTTCGAATACGAATTTTCTCAACGAAATTTATAACGAGTCCGTACGAATGTTTGCGCAATCGCGTGATGAACTGTTGCGATACGAAAATTCTCTGGAACGTTGCAGCATTTCAGCATCAAAGTTGTGAGCCAATCGGCTGATGGACGGGAACTGGAGTTCGACTTGGTCGGCTGTTCCGCGGCGCTGGCCAACGCGTATCGCAGAATATTGCTCAGCGAAGTTCCGTCCATGGCAATCGAGAAAGTTTACATACTGAACAATACGAGTCTCGTCCAGGACGAAGTACTTGCACATAGGTATGATCCTCCTGTAATTGAACGTTCGACTCGCCAATCGCTATTCAACGAAAAGTAACTGAACTCAGCGCTGTTCGTCCCCAGACTAGGCCTGTTGCCGTTGAAGGCGGATCCCAGACTCTTCGAGTATCCCTCAAGTTCGGGAGGGGATGAGGAGGAGGTCAGCGACCAGGACACCCTGAGATACGAAATGAAGGTCACCTGCTCGTGGAATCCCCAAGCGCCCAAAGATTCCCGACGTCCGGACGACATTTACCGCAACAACAATGGTAATTTGATCCCAGTCGAGAATTCAAACGTATAACGAGCAACGCTCATCCACAACGTGTTCTCCGCCTTTGCCCAAAGTTTACAGCAGAGACTTAAAGTGGGTGCCGATTGGTCGTCAGTCGGAAATTTATCCGTCCGGGGAGGAGCAGCTCGGAGTACTCGAGGGTGACATTCTCGTGTGCAAAATGCGACCGGGCCAGGAAATCCACGCGTTCATGCACGCTGTCAAAGGGATCGGCAAAGATCATGCGAAATTTTCGCCAGTCGGTGGGTTACGATTCGCTGCATTTTTTCGAATTCATGAAAATTCGTCTGAATTTTCTCTAGACGACAAGTCTAGAGAATGCTAGGAATTGTAGAGAAATTACTAGTTATTCCCTAGATACCCACTGAGTCATAGAATCCCTTATATTTCTACGCACCCAACTCGAATTCCCTAGATTTCTGTGCGTGGAACTCGAATTCCTTAGATTTCTGTGCGCGCAACTCGAATTCCCTATATTTGTGTGTGCGCATGTCGAATTCCCTAGATTTGTGCGCGCGCATGTCGGATTCCCTAGATTCCTATGTGCACAAGTCGAATTCCCTAGATGTCTGTGCGCGCAACTCGAATTCCCTGGATTTCCGTGCGCGCAACCCGAATTCCCTAGATTTCCGCGCGCGCAACTCGAATTCCCTAGATTTGTGCGCGCGCATGTCGAATTCCCCAGATTCCTATGTGCACAAGTCGAATTCCCTAGATTGCTGTGCGCGCAACTCGAATTCCCTAGATTTCTGTGCACGCAACTCGAATTCCCTAGATTTCTGTGCGCGCAACTCGAATTCCCTAGAGTCCTAGCAATCATTTAGAATTTCCTAGAGTTCTAGCAATTTATCTAGAATTTCCTAGAGTCCTAGCAACTCATCTGCAATTCCCTGAATTTATACGCACGCACCTAGAATTTCCTAGATTTCTACGCACGCATCTAGAACTCCCTAGAGTCCCAGCAAGTCATACAGAATTCCCTGGGGGGCTGGCAATTAATCTAGAATTCCCTAGAGGCCTGGTGATCAATCTAGAATTCCCTAGATTCCTAGTAATTCATCTACAACTCCGAAGCTTCCTAGTAAGTCACCTAGAATTCCCTAAACCTCTACTTTTCATCTAGATTCCTACTTCTCCGTCTAGAACTCCCTGGATTCTTAGTTACTCGCCTAAAGTTCTCTGGATCACTACCCGTTCGCCTGTAATTCCCCAGATTCTTATTAATTCGGCCAGCATTCCCTAGATTCTAGATTCCCTAGTCTAGAATTCCTTAGAGGTTTCCTCTTCTCCAGAGTTTCTCGGGAGTAAAAACAGCCTAAATATGAATTCGCAGCGACCGCGACCTACAGACTGTTGCCCGCGATAACGCTGACCGAGCCGATAAGGGACGAGCTCGCGGACCTTTTGAAAACGTGCTTCAGTCCGGGAGTGATCGAGATCGTTGAGGGTAAGGACGGCTCGCGGGAAGCGCGGGTGAAGAGCGCGCGTTACGACAGTTGTTCCCGTAACGTCTTCAGGCACCACAGCCTCAAGAATTCCGTCAAGCTCGAGAGAGTACCCGATCACTTTATCTGTGAGTACGAACGAGAATCTCGAGCCCGATCACCCTAACGTTTCGACATCGACGATAATTCACACGCGGCTAATTTCAGTCACGGTCGAGTCATTGGGCGCTCTGCAACCTCACATACTCTTCATGGAGGCCGTCAAGGTTCTCAAGGGAAAGTGTCGAACTTTCTTGGAAGAACTAGATACCATCAGCTGAATGTCGTATCAACAATATTAATAATAATAAAATTTAAAAAGAACACGCTTTTTTATTCTGTCTGAAAACAACCTGTTGGTCATTCAACTGTTTCATCTGTCAGTGATCATCCAAGGGTCCCGGTATGTCAGACCTTTTGGTTATCCAAATTTTTCGTGTTTCGATATCGTTGTAAATATTGAAAAGGACAAAAAAAACAGACGACGCACTTTTCCATGCTCGTGGCGTGTCATTGGGAAATCAGCGAAATAAAACCGGAAAATCAGGCATGGATTCGGTAGGGTAGCACGTTTCGCAAATTTTTCGTTTTGGAGAAGTAACTAGGGTTACTACTAGATGAAGAAGTTGCTATATATATATATATATATATATATATATATATATATATATATATATATATATATCATATATTATATTGCATACAATATATGGGATATTCCACGCCATTTCTGCTAGCCCGTGACCCCGAACATTTTTAATTTTCCTGATTTTTTGTTTGTAAAATTGTACCCCGTGGAAGGAATGTCCATACCAATTTTTGTTTTCATCTCTTCTCTTTTAGGAGTTATAATTTTCCAAAAAATGTCGACCTCAGAATTTTTGGGAACGTTTAATCCCTGAACTAATTGAGATATCGACAATTAGCACTATATATATATTATTTTTTTCATTTCGAAGCATACTTTCGTTAAAAAGTATGAAAAAAAATTATCAATTACCACTGTCAACGTTTTGTTTGCTTCTAAAGTGAAAACTACTTTTTAAATAGATGATTGACTTTTTGTATTAAAAAAAAATTCTCTAAAATAGAATAACCCATTCTGTGATTTTTAAGACCAGTCTCATCGTGGGCCCATTTTCGCCTTCTATTTTTTTCTCGAATTAATGAGATTTTTAAAAACGATTTTTATCATTTTAATGTCCAATTATGCTATTAACGATTTTGCCATTTCGAATTCGGCTTCGACAGGCCAGAAACGGTTTACTTTTCATTTGTACTGAATTTAACAATAAAGTGTTTTCGTTAAATTCAGCGCGTATTAAAAATAAACCGCTTCAGGCCTGTCGAAGCCGAATTGGAATTCACAAAATCATTAATAGCATTATTGGCCAATAAAATGACAAAAGTCGTCTAAAAAAATATGATTGATTCGAAAAAAATCGAAGGAAAAATGGGCCCACGATAAGACTAGTCTTAAAAATCATAGAATGAGTCGCTCTATTTTAGAGAATTTTTTTTTATCCAAAAAGGCAAACATCTTTAAAAAAAAAATGTCACTTTAGAAGCAAAAAAAAACGTTTACATTGATAAGTGATAATTTGTTTCATATTTTTTAACGGAAGTACGCTTTAAAATGAAACAAAATTATGTAGTGTTATTTGTCGATATCTCAATTAGTTCAGGAGTTATCAGCGTTCAAACGTTTCCAAAACTTCTGAAATCGACAATTTATGGAAAATGTCGATTTCAGCCTAAAAGAGAAGAGATAAAAATCTAAAAATTGGTATGGATATTTTTCATGGCGTGGAATATCCCATATATATATAGTAAATTATAACATAAATGAGTATATAATATATATTATTATATAATATAATAAATAAGTTAATATAATTAAGTTAAAAAATTAAATTATTTATTATTATATTATTTATTATTAATTATTATAATAATTTAAATAATTAATATAAATAATAATATAATAATATAATAATTATATAATATATTATATAATATATATATATATATATTAGACTGATTCAAAAAAAAAATTTCCTTCTGGATTCTCGTGCTATTGTTGGGCACTGATAAAACAAAATTTCTTTTTTGTATTTGAATTTTTTTTAACGAACGTATTGCATTTAAGCATAGTCATGGCATCGGATTACGGATAAAAATCACATCCAGCAGCTTTTTCGTAACAAAAATAAACTCTAACAATTTGAAAAGATTGCAATATTCACAATTCAAATCCAGGTAGATTAATAATGGCGTCTATACTACTCTCGTTATTCATGTAGATTTATTTATACGCATTAACATTTCGCACTTTTTACGAAAAATTAAATTATAAGCTTTTATTCATAAATCGTATATTTACATTTTCAAAATGCTACGCTTATATTATCTTCAAACTCATTTACATTTCTTCCCAGCCATTCTCAAGTTCGTTAACATTTTGGGCAGAATGAAAATGTGCAACGTTGAACAGTTTGTCCAAATCTCTCTTAAATTAACGCTCCTTCGATATTTGTGACGGCAAATTCTTTTTAACCCGATTTTTTAAAAGTTATTTCCAGACTAGATGGAGTTTTATTGATTTCAAGATTGCGTTATTCAATCGACGCGTTTGAATTTCAGCACATTTCCATTGTTCGAAAACTTCTTTCATCGTTTCGTGTGCACTTCGACGTATGGTCAGTTTTTCTCTGTTATGTTTGTAAAAGAACAAACTCAAAACTTTTCCGATTTTTATCCGTAATCCGAAGCCATGATTATGCTTAAATGCAATACGTTCGTTAAAAAAAATTCAAATACAAAAAAGTCGAGATAGCCACCTCTAAAAATTCAGTGACCGCGCCCATTTTTTTAGAGAAATTTTGTTTTATCAGTGCCCAACAATAGCACGAGAATCCAGAAGGAAATTTTTTTTTTGAATCAGTCTAATATATATATATATATATATAATAACATTATATATTATTATTATTATTATTATTATTATTATTATATAATGGAAGAAATATATCCACTTTCTGACATACCTATATATCGCATATAAAGTATATTATATTATTGTCTATATAACTAATATATGTAAATATATATATACATATTATTATATTTATGTATTCGGGTATATATATGAGGCTGTTCGGAAAGTGATTTCGTTTTTTCCCCACGAATGTCGTTCACAAAAGACGAAATTACGTTCCCTACAACCAAATATAACCAAAGTGAGTTACTTTTCGAAAATGATCATTCCGAGGACCGCGCTACCATAAAATTCAAACCGTATTCTTTTCATTATCAGCCGACGAATAAGACCGAGCAACTCTACATGTTGGAGCTTCTGGTGGACCGTTTGAATCTGACACCCGAAAAAATCGCTGCTTTTGGCTCAGCACCGATCACCGTGATCCTCGAGTTCCTCGATTTTCCATCGTTTGTGATAAGCGAGTCGGAATTTTTATCCTCGAGTAAGCGGACCGAGAAGCAAGTAGCGCCAGCGTCAAAAGAGCGAACTGGCGGAAGAGACGGCACCGTGGACTTGGCCGCTGGAAAATCGTGTCTCTTTTCTCGCCGCCCCGAGGCATTGATCGAGGCGATGCGTTCGCAACCATTGAAAATCAGCGTTTACAAAAAAGCGCCCATACCGTTGGTATGCTCGCTTCGCGAGCCGGAAGTGCCCGTGTGCAAAGCGGAAGTTCCTCTGCCCGGTTGTTTGTGCGACCAAGTCGCGATGGCGAGGAACAACGAGGCTCGGCTGCCGCGGCCGTATACGATTAAAAACACGTGGAATCTGATCGACGAGCACAGCCAACCGGCGGGAACGATATTACTTTTTATCCAGCTAACCTGCCTCGGCCAATCCATAGTAACGCAATTCGCATTAAGCGAGAATTCTTTTCTGTTCAAGACGACGAACTCGCGGGACGAGTTTCAGTGCGCCAGGATTCCACGAGCGGACGAGGACGAGAGTCGTCTCGGGCACGATCGTGAACCGGAAGTCAAGCCCAGCAGCGTCATTGGACTAGCTTCCGTTTGTGGCGAGCTCGCAAAGCGCGACGGTGGGCCAGCCGAGGTCGTGCCGCCACGGGAACCTCCCCCGCGTCGATGGACGACCGAGCATTCGCCCCGGGCGAGGAATGTCCGCGAAATATTCGCGGGAGTGCTCGGCGAGGACTGCGTTTGTCGACCGGCAAGGACGCTCTGGAGCAGCGCGACGACTCGGGCAATTTCGTGCGCAGGTGGAAGCGATTCGAGAGGGCGCGCCAGGGCTCGTACCGGATGTGACGAGTCGCCGAGCTACGCGTACAGGCCGAGGATGCGTGGCGGTGGGCCCTGGAACGAGAGGACACTCGTGAGCTGTGACGACACGCGGACGCCGAGACCGAAGTACCGTCTGGATCCGACCCAGGTAGCCTCCCACTCCGTGGACGATCTCATTTCCGGTGCCTGCAAATCGCCAGCCAGATCCTCGGACAAGCCCGGCTGCGGTTGCTTCGGAAAAGTTGGTACCGGAGCAACGGGTTCCTTCAAATCGACATTGGCGAGCCGGGACTTCGGTTGCACCAACGCGCCCTGTCAGGGTATCGACTGCCTGATAAGAGCCTTCAAAGAGACCGAGGACTTCGTCGAGTCGATCGGCCGCGTTCCCGGCTGCGCTGGCCTCGGCCTCATGGATCCCGCGGACAGTCCCTACTTCCGGAGGGAAAGAGACTCGCCGACGAGTTGTCACTCGAAGGCTCCAGCCGCCCTGACCTACCCGACGAGGAAGCCCGAGCCGACTCGCGATCAAGATCCGCTAAGATCCGAGGCGAACTTGGCGATTTTGCGGTCGCGGAAGAAGATCGACGAGCTTCCGCCGGAGCCGGCGCCTCGTCCGGAGCCGGAAGTCGAGCCTGGTCCCTGCGGCCAAACGAGCTGCATGTCCAGGAGGAACAAACCGCCCGAAGTGTCCGGCGAGGCCGACGGGGCGAACGAGCAAAAGGTCTCGGAGCCTGCGAAGAAGATGTCCGTGATCGCCAAACCTTCGAATTCTCGGAGATCCAAACAACGAGTGAAGAGCAAGTCTCTGACGCTTGCCGGGTGTGACAATCGGGCCGGCAATCATCGCAATTCGCACATTCGTGTGAGCAAACGGACAATGAGGCTCGTCGAGGCTTATCGCGACTCGAGATTCTGCTACGGTCACAAGAATTGCCTCGACGCGAGGCCCAGGGTGCCCGGGGACATGGGCTGGCTGTGGAACAGCGCGGCTGCCTCGCCGGGTCGTTTGAAAACGCCGATCGGCTGGAAACCCGGGGCCGTCTCGAAATTCGTCTGGGAACGTTTGCAACAGGCGAGAAAAGCCATGCTGGCTGAAAGCTCGAGTTCGATCGGCGAGGTGAGGCGCACCTCGTCCGTTACAAAGTCGAAGCGAACCCGGTCACCGAGAAACAAAAGCTTTCCCAACTCGGCGCGAAGCCAATGGGCCAAGGCGCGGATGCTCGAGCAGGACGCAAACGAGATCGAACTACCGCCCACTCTTCACGTCCATCGCAAGGATGGAACTTACTACGTCACCATGTATCCGGTGCACGCCGAAGGGACACCCGGTGTTCTTCGGACTGAGGATCCTTTGAAACCTCTACAGTTCAAGGTCACGAAGAACAGAGACGAGGCGGACTCGAGCTCCACCGGATCCGACATGGAGATCGAATTCTCACCGCCCGCGGCGCTTAATCGCTATAGGAAAAAAGACCCGGTCGCAGATCGCGATACTCAAGTCCGCCAACAGGATATACTCGACGCTCTGAAAGTGCCCGAGGTGGCCAAACGTGCCAACAAACCGAGGAAAGTCAGACACAAGAAATAATCCGTTACTTCTTTTTGTCGTCTCGCTTGGGTCGATTGGTTTTTCGTTTTATTTGAAATTTTTGTATACCTTGGATCTGATAGGAGTACGAAAAGGATCGGAGCTGCTTTGCCGTTTTTATCGTTCGAAATTTAGGGCGCACGATATACGTATAAAAAAAGATCAACTTGCGACGAACGACAAATTGTGGCGTAGCTTTCTGTTATTGTGGAATCTCGTACCGCATAAAAATGTAAAATGTGCCATACCCGTGCGTTATGGAGTGATATATTTTGTTGCGTAACTTTTACAAATGTATCGTGAAAATAAGTGAATATATGTTGATAATGTGAATTATGTATAGGCACAATTAAATTAAGCTTGACGTTGATGTTAGATTAAGGGGTAAGGCCAAAGTAGAATTTTCAAAAAATCGATTTTTTCACTAAAACGGTGCTTTATCATCATAATGAGTTACTATTCGATTTATAGCAAGAAATTATTTTTTCACCAACTTTGAGCGTATAACGTAAGCCCACCTCTGGCACGGCCATAGAGTACTTAAACAAATTTTAACGCGTTTTGCTCGACACAGCTTTGCCAATTGGCGTGACAAATAACTTCAACAATTTTCATCCGATTTACTTCCAATTTGAAAGTTATGCTCCTACTTGCATTTCGCAGAGAAGTACGTACGGAATTCCTGATTAAGCGAAAGCTTTTCATTTTATGAGCAGTTTTATACTGCTCATAAAATAAAAAATAAATAGAAAATAAAATTTTTCACTGAAAATTCATTCAAATACAACTCAATCCAAATACCTACAATTTTTGAATAAAACAATATTTTTTAAATTCCGTAAGTACTTCTCTAGGTATTCTAATGTAGATTGACGAGAATTTTTGTGTTCTGTTCTAGGTAAAAAATTGTGGATGCTAAATGTCACACTGCGAGTCGCCTAAAAAAAGAACAAAAAATATAGGTAGTCGGCCATTTTGTACAACGAAAAAAAAAAATTTTTAACAGCTTGATATTCATACTAAATAGATATGTAATTAATTTTATGAGTGTATCACTTTTCATACGTAAAAAAATTGTTACATTCGCACATGGTTTTATACCCGTTACTGTGGCCTAACCCCTTAACTGACATTCGCATTTATTTATCAGTCAAATCGATTTTTTTTATTTGTTTGAGTTTAAGACGAGGTTTAACTAAAATTTTCATTTATTTATCAGTAAATTCTAATTTTTTAAAAATTTGGGTTTAAGACGAGGTTTAACTGACATTCAAAAATATTTATCAGTGAATTCTAGCTTTTTTGGATCTGTTTGGGTTTAAGACGAGTTTTAATTAACATTCGAATTTATTTATCAGTAAATTATAGTTTTATAGTTATTATAACTATAATATACTATAATTTATTTTGTAAATTATAGTATATTTGAGTTTTTTTGCCTGTTCGCGTTCGAGATGAGTTCGAACTAATATTCAATATTATTTATTCGTAAATTCTAGTTCTTTGGGTTCGTTTGGATCTAAGACGAGTTTTAACTGACATTCAAATTCATTTATCAGTGAATTCTAGTTTTTTTTGCTCGTTTGGGTTTAAGACGCTTTCAACTAACATCCAAAATGATTTATTGGTAAATTCTAGTTTTTTATATTTGTTTGCATTTGAAACGAGTTTTAACTAACATTCAAATGTATTTGTCAGTTAATTCTAGTTTTTGTTACGAAAAACTAGCTGTGACGAACTAGTTTTTATTAAGGAAAACCCGTTTAAACTGAAAACGTGTTTGACCTTAACATATATATGTAGGATACAAAAGTATTTGCACAGATCGCTCTTCTGAAATATCTCTCCGAAAAAAAGGAACTTTATTTTCGGAGATTATTATTCGACTGTTACATGATTATTATTCGACTGTTACTGATACATATTTATTCGACTGTTTATTTTGAATGTCGGTCCTGTATTTTGATGTTAATATAAAAAATTCAAGTTCATAAAAACAAATGTCAACATATCAATGCGTGATTCCAAAAATGGAACGTAATTTATTCATTTGGAGCATCGATCTAGCCCTAACCTCACTATGATCATCCTCATTTGTAAAAAAAAAAGTTACAATTTTATGATTGTTATAAATTCAAGACAATCAATTTGATCGGAAGATAAAAAACGGTAGAGTTATTGGAAGCTAAATAACAATATTTCCTCGAACGTCTAGTGTCCACTAATTCCGCTAGGGTACCAGCCCACGTGGTGCCGAAGAAGCCCCCTCAAAGCCGTAACGCGTAAAAGGCGCGCTTTCCACAGAGCCTTGTCCGAACCTGTTGCATTGTTTTCGTACCGCGATCATTTCACGTATTTTCCCCAGAGCTCCTGTACTCCTTCCGTCTCGAATGACATTATTCTCATCGTTTATCGTCTTAAATTCGTTATGACGTAGGAAATAAAAGATCGCGTTCCAATTTCGTCCGCCACTTTAATTCGCGGCGAGGATCCACAGGAACTTAAAAATGTCCGTGAACACGGGAAAGTTCCGTGCCGAGAGGAAGGAACCGACGAAGTGGCGAAAATTCGGTGACGACTATCTTCCCAGGTAATTAAATTCCCTCAACGTTTCGCCAAACAACGTTCATAATAAACGAATCTCGACGGTATCGAAGTTCGCATCGTTGGAACGCAACGAAGTCTTCGTAACCCAAACTTTTTTGCCAAATTTGACTCATGTAGAACACTCGAAACTGTGTTTACGGTTTTCATCAGAAATCCGCAGCCCAAATTTGCAGGATAAAATTTTGGATGATGGAGAAAATGAGGAAATTTGAAAAAAATACGTATCTTCGTTTCATCTCAACGATGCATACATCAACATTGCCAATCTCGAGTGGTCAAAGCAATGTATTGAAAATTGCTTTTTTTACTTTCGCAAAGAGAGAACACAGTGGAGGGGCGATTGAAACAGGCCAATGAGAACGTAAGAATCGACAGCCTCTACGGCTTCCAAAGAGTCACGGATAGCAAAGAACGCACCGGATATTTGATGAACATGCACGCGGTAAGTACAACGGTAATGAGAGCCTTGGAAGCATAAAAGGACGCATGGCTCGTCGTTTTACGCTTCCGTTGTGCTGGCTGATGAGACTCCAACTTCTGGCTGATGAGAACGGAAAGGTCGGAGTGGTGAAAGTCAGTAAAAACGACAGCTAACATACCTAGGGGGATAGTACGATATCAGGGGTGACGAGTTTTGACTGTTGATTCTTGATATTTGAACCAAAATCATGAAAATTTCAAGAATAAGAAATTTGCCGTTCTGGCTTCCTTAAGGGGTTAGGCCACAGTAACTGGTATAAAATCATGTGCGAATTTAATAATTTTTTTTCGTATGAAAAAGTTATTCCCTCATAAAATTTTTGAAACCCCATCATTTATGGAAATAGTTAAAAATGTCACCTCTGCGGGCTGAATATCATTAGTGGTGATTAATTAAAGCAATTGGTGGCAAGAAAAAAAATTTCCGCCAAAATTGTTGCGGAGCCCCACTTCCGCATAATTATCCTTTTTTTCTAAATACCAAATGGCCATCTACTTATATTTTCTTTTATCCTTTTTTTAGGCACTCCGCGGTGTGACATTTCGCATCCACAATTTTTTACGTAGAACGCAGAACAAAAATTTTCATCTATCTACATTAGAATACCTAGAGAACTACATACGGAATTTGAAAAATATTGTTTTATTCAAAAGTTGTAGGTACTTGAATGAATTTTCAGTGAAAAATTTCGTATAAAACTGCTCATAAAATGAAAAGTTTTCGATTAATCAGAAATTGCGTACGTACTTCTCTGCGAAATTAGGAACATAACTTTTAAATTTAAAGTCAACCGAGTGAAAATTGTTGAAGTTATTTGTCACGCCAATTGGAAAAAAGCTGTTTCGAGAAAAACGCGTTCACAGTTTTAGGTACTCTATGGCCGTGCCAGAGGTGGGCTTACGTTAAACGCTCAAAGTCGGTGAAAAAGAAGTTTTCTTACTATAAATCGAATAGTAACTTATTCTTATGAAGATAAAGCGGAAAAAAAATCGATTTTTTGAAAATTCTACTGTACCTACCTTACCCCTTAAGAAATGAAAGAAAGAAATGCTCTACCTTACCCCTTAAGAAATTATGAGTGCTTTTAGCGTCATTGAAAATGCCAAAATTCAACGATTGGTGTTGGCTCATGGCTACAATATCTTTATTTTATCGCAAATAATGGAAATTGACCGGGTGAGCTTCAAAAAGTATTTCTTTGTCTGGATTTTTTCAGTGGTATCATATAAAAACTAAACGTAGTATTTATATGATTATCAACATAAATTCCAAGATTACAATCCTTTATTTATTTGTATGCTCTGTTTATTTATAACAATAAGAATTGTTCCATATAATTACTACACGAAATTGCTAAACGATATATTTCACATAAACTTAGAGCCTTACAAGTGCGAAGAGGGATAAACCATACACTTTTAATCCCTCTTTGTACTCCTAGCGATTAAAAGTACTACTTTACTCTCTGTCCATTCGCACTTAGGGGCGGTCCATAAATTACGTAATTTTAAAATAGGGGGGGGGGGGGTCTGATCATTGGATGACGGTAACGATAATTGAATTATGACGATAGGAAGGATAGGATGATTCTAGGGGGGGGGAGGTTAGGGGCGGTCCATAAATTACGGAATTTTAAAATAGGGGGGGGGGTCTGATCATTGGATGACGGTAACGATAATTGAATTATGACGATAGGAAGGATAGGATGATTCTGGGGGGGGGGGGGAGGTTATAAATCAGCCAAAATCGATGACGTAATATATGGACGGCCCCTTATAAGCGAGGAAAACATAGTAGTGGTATTTAAAATACATTTTTGGCTTCCGAGACACTGTTGAAACTATAAATTTCTAAGTTACCTTGCCTGATATTCTCCGCAATTTTAAAATTCGAAAAAATCGTAATTTTCGATACCTATCGAAGAATGCTAATTCGAGCGCAAAATAAGCGAAACATCAGCTTTTACCACTCTTCATATTTCGTTTATTTTAGCTCGATAACCCTAATATCACCGTCAAATCATTCCTCCAACGCAATGTTCACAGACGGAGATAGTCGAGGAGGACAAGCGTTTGATAAGCGGAGTGGACTATTACTTCCTGGAGGAAGACTGCTCCAGGTTCAAAGTTTCCGTGCCCTTCTATCCCTACTTCTACATTTTGTGCCGTAAGAAAACGGAGCAGGAGGTGGCGACGTTTCTGCTGAAGAAGTACGCCGGAGTTGCGACGAAGGTGGAGATCGTGATGAAGGAGGATCTGGATATGGTAATTACGACTTTTTATCCATAGGCAATCCCAGTCTTCGATAGTCGCTCTAACGACGCGCGTTCGCTTTCAGCCCAATCATCTGATCGGACTGCAGCAAAAGTATCTGAAAGTTTCGTTCGCCAATCTGACGGATCTGACGAAAGTAAAGAGGGACATTAACAGAGCTGTGAAAGCTAGCAAAGAGCGAGAAAAGCTCAATACTCATTATACCAATCTTTTGTCAGATATGCTGAATCCAACGAAACGCCAGGAGGTGAAGAAAATGTCTGATCACATGGAGAACGTTTTGGACATAAGGTGGATTGATTGGACAGATAGATAGACAGATTTTTCCTATCGTCGCTTCGTGGGAGACTTCAATAATGATTATTTGCAGAGAACACGACGTTCCTCATCACGTGCGGGTGGCGATAGATTGCGGGATTTTCGTTGGTCTCTGGTACACGATAAAGAGCCGCGGTACCGAACCTCCATTAATCACCAGGAGGGAGGACCTCATAGAGCCCGTAGAGCCGATCGTTCTCGCCTACGACATCGAAACGACCAAGTTGCCACTCAAGTTTCCGGACTCGGCGACCGATCAGATCATGATGATATCTTACATGGTAGACGGCCAGGTAATTGCCAATCATTCGGCATCCAATTGCCGTTTCTCATCCTGAATCAGCGAACGAGTGAAAAACGCAATCATTTTCTCAGGGATACTTGATCACGAATCGGGAGATCATATCGTCCGACATCGAGGACTTCGAGTACACACCGAGGCCCGAATTCGAAGGTCTGTTCACGGTGTACAACGAGACGAACGAGAAAGCCACACTGATCAAATTTTTCGATCACATTAACGACGTGAGACCGCACATATTCGTGTCCTATCACGGTGACGGATTCGATTGGCCGTTCGTCGAGGCACGGGCCCTCGCACAGAATATCGATATGAAAACGCGAATCGGCTTTGCCAAGACGCGAGATGAATTTTACGGGAGCCGGGCCGCCATACACCTGGATTGCTTGCAGTGAGTTGACGATTTTTTTTTTTTTGAAAAAGTTCGACGTAAAAATTGCAAAAGTATCCTCATACGTTATTCGTACTTTGACGACGTGAATTTTAAACATTTATTTTACAGTCAATTATTCATGATCATGCACGTTGTCGAGCCAATTTGTTGAATTAGAAAATCAAGTTATTACGATTTGAAGTATAAACATTTTTATTCGTGTCAAATTTCGCGCTTCAAATGTTTGTAAAAAATGTTCCAAATGAAAATTCGAAAAAAAATATTGCAAGTCAAGTTAATACGCTTGTATTTATATTTAAAAAAATAATTCACATACATTTTTCAAATTGTTTTATTTAAAAACAATTTTAAAAAATGTATATAAAAGATTTTTTTTAATGTAACTACGAGAATTTTTTTTTAAGTCGTAAATAAACGAATTACAAAAACATTCTTAATATAATAATTTAAAAAATGATCTGAAAAAAAAGAAAAAAAATTCTAAATAAAAGAATTTAGCAGAATGTTCAGAAAAATCCGGGCTTTAGTTTTGTTCACAGCACTAAAGTTGTGGAATTTCATTGTGGGCGTGAAAAAGCGCGGTGAAATTTTGAAAAATCAGTTTAAATTCAATAACTCTTTAGGAAATATTCGTACACTTTTTGTTCAGATGGGAACGTTGTAGCCATTGAAAAGACGCGTCGATCGAGTATTTAATCATCACTCTCCGATAATATCTTCACCTAAAAAAAAATGTCGAAATACCAAAAACAAATTGTTGAATAACTCAAAAACAATCGATTTTTCGTGTATACTTTAAATGTACGAAATGTAGAAAATAATTTTCTCTATATTTTCGTTTCTATGGACCACCCTTGAATTTAATTTTCCAACCCCTCTCGGGGGTTGAAAATTAGAAATGAAATTCTGGGATAACTATTGACCGCACGAATTCTCCGCCGTGGAACAATTTGTAGTTTGAACCCTCAGCTACACTTTTGTCCACAGCGCCAAATTCGTATCTCTTTATTTTTGGGCAATAGTTTTCCCAGAATTATATTTTGAATAAGTAGATCGTGTGGATTCGGCTTCGGTCCGGTCAATGAAGGGTATTCCAAAGTCAATAATGGAAATACGGGTGTTTTGACGTTTCGGCCCTCGGTTCGGGTCCTCTTCAGAAGTCTTTTTATTCTGTATATATTGTGATACACATTTTTCTTAATTATATATAAATACAATGATATTTGACAAAAATTATATATATGAGCGTTTTTTGGTCACGATTCTGTTGTATAGTTTTATGTGTTGTTGTATAACAATATTGTTGGTTATGTTTAGGTTATAATTATGTTGATAAATTGAGTTATGTCATTTTATGTATTAGTGTTTGAAATGTGTGAAGAGTGCGAGAGAGGGTTAATCTATTGTGACGTAATAAAAAAAGATGAATTGTATGATTAAACTAACCTCGATATTGTTGATATTTTAAGTCTTTGCCCATATTAGGAAGGTAGTTATGTAGAGCATTATTTATGTTAGTAAATAATGTTTGGTGAAAAACATATTCAATTGGAAAGGATTTTTTTCGTTTATCGGCGATTTTTTTCCCTTATCTGCAACGAATGATTAATTGTGAAAAAGTTATGTTTTATAAGTAGAAGCAAAAATCCTAGGAATGTGATAGTTACCTATTGAAAATTAGTTTTTGAGAAAATGTTTTCCTTTTTAAAATGAGCAGAAACTCGAAATATACAATATTTTTTTCCCTACATGTTGAGTTTGTGGTCAACGAGGGTTCGAGAGATACTGAGAGGTGTGTAATGTTTCTGAAGAAAGTTCGAGTCTCTGTACGGTGAGTTGGGGGAGAGAAATGATTTAGGCAGTGCCGTGTCAAGGGAATATTTTGAATGTTTAACCCGCGAGAGGGATTGGAAAAGGCAAAATTCAAGGCTGGTCCATAGAAACGAAAGTATACAGAAAATTATTCTCTACATTTAGTACCTTTAAACCTTCCCCGAAAAAAACGATTGTTTTTCAATTATTCAATAAACAATATCTCTTTGATACTTTAACCATTTTTTTTCGGGTCGAAGATATTATCGGAGATGGTTGATAAAATACTCGATCGACGCGTCTTTTCAAGGGCCACAACGTTCCCATTTGAACAAAAATTGTACGAATTTTTCCTAAAGAGCTATCGAATTGAAACTGATTTTTTTTTTATTTCACCCCACTTTTTCACCCCCAAAATGAACTTGCCCGACTTCGGCGCTGTGGACAAAAATAAAGTCCGGATTTTTCTGAACATTTTGTCTCCCGGCGCCGACATCGTGGGGGTTGTAGTTTAGCATTAATCGACCTCCATCCCCCTTCATACCCTAAAAAACAAACCCTACACCCCGATTTTTAGGCAAACTTGGATTTAGCACCCGCGGCACCTACAAAATCATCTGTCAAAAAAACTAGCCTTCTCATTTCTTCCGATTTCAATATACAGCACGACTGTACTATATGGACAATCTATTTGCGAAGATAAGGGGGCATCCATTAATTACGTGAGGTGATTTTGGCGATTTTTCGACCTCCTCTCTCCCCCTGGTGAGATGTCCTGAGATTTTGCTCGACCCCCTCCCGCCTCCCCTAATCTCACGTCAGATTTTTCAAAATGCATACGTTCACGGAAAATAAATTGTAGTAGAAGTAACTGCGGTTGTAGTACCATTTACTCCACCATGTAAAGTAGTAGGGAGACTCTTCCTACGTGATAAAAATTACGAGATTACTAAAATTACTAAAATTACTAAAATTACGTGATTTTTGCCGAAGCCCCCCTCTCCCCCACGTGAGATTAGATGAGATTTCGCTCGACCCCCCCCCCCCCCCCATAAACGCCTCACGTAATTAATGGACGCCCCCTAAAAAAGAAGCTGCATGGAACAGTGTTAGGAATTGTTCAATTTAGTCTCAAAAAATGTAATTGCGAGAAAAAAAAAACAAATTTCCACCTAGCGACTCCGTTCCCAAACGAGTTTTCGCAACAATTTTTCGTCCAAAAGATGCACGTATCTGAAAAATAATAAAAAAAAAGGTAAACAAATCGATTATTCCCAACAGCTGAATTGACGAGTACAATGCTCAAAATAAAAAGCACCACAGAATTGTCCTTACGCGAAGTCGTTTTTTCTACAGCTGGGTAAAACGCGACTCTTACCTGCCAGTGGGTTCTCAAGGTTTAAAAGCCGTAGCGAAGGCGAAACTGCGTTACGATCCGGTGGAGTTGGATCCGGAGGAGATGTGCCGACTGGCAGCGGAGGATCCGGAGACCCTGGCGAATTATTCGGTCTCGGACGCGGTGGCAACGTACTATCTCTATCAGAAGTACGTGCAGCCGTTCATATTCGCGCTTTGCACGATAATACCGATGAACCCGGACGAGGTATTGAGAAAGGGTTCGGGCACGTTGTGCGAGTCGTTGCTGATGGTCGAGGCGTTCCGCGCGAACATAATATTCCCGAACAAGCAGTCAGCCGAGTTGAACAAACTGACGGAGGACGGTCACGTGTTGGACGTCGAGACTTACGTGGGTGGCCACGTGGAGGCGCTAGAGTCGGGAGTCTTTCGTGCGGACATACCGTGCAGATTCAAGATCGAGCCAGCCGCGGTCGACGAGTTGATAGCAGGCGTGGAGAAAGCGCTGAAGCATTCGATCCAAGAGGAGGAAAAAGTGCCTCTCGAGATGGTGACGAATTTCCCGGAGGTCTCGAACGCGGTGAGGCAAAAGTTGTTGGCTCTGAAGGAGCATCCGGTGCGCCAAGAGAATCCGGTAATCTACCATCTCGACGTAGGCGCCATGTATCCCAACATAATACTGACGAATCGTCTCCAACCGTCCGCGATCGTGAACGAGGCTGTGTGCGCGGCCTGCGACTTCAATCGTCCCGAGGCGTTGTGCAAACGCGAAATGGAGTGGGCCTGGCGCGGTGAGTATCTTCCCGCCACATTGGGCGAGTACCAGCGTATCCAGCAGCAACTGGAGACCGAGACGGTGCGTTCCCAAGACGGCAGCGAGGCTCGTCCCTTTCACGAGCTTCCGCTCATCGAGCAAGCTGCCCTGGAGAAAAAACGTCTCGCCGACTACTGTCGCAAGGCATACGCCAAGACCAAGGTCACCAAGGTCGAGATACGCAAGCAGACGGTCTGTCAGAAGGAGAATTCCTTCTACGTCGACACCGTGAGGGCCTTTCGCGATCGTCGCTACGAGTACAAGGGCCTCACGAAGCAAGCGAAGCAGCAGGTCGCCGCTGCCCTCGCCAGTGGCGACGCCGGTGACATTAAGTCGGCGAAAAATCGCGAAATTCTCTACGACTCGTTGCAGCTCGCCCACAAGTGCATTCTCAATTCTTTCTACGGTTACGTGATGCGCAAAGGGGCCCGCTGGCACAGTATGGAAATGGGCGGTATAGTCTGCCACACCGGTGCGAACATAATAATGAAAGCACGCGAGATTATCGAGAAGGTTGGACGTCCGTTGGAGCTCGACACGGACGGCATATGGTGCATACTGCCGCAATCGTTTCCCGACAATTTCATCGTCACCACGAGTCATCCGAAGAAAGCAAAACTCGTCGTTTCCTATCCCAACGCCGTTCTCAACTTCATGGTAAAGGACAAATTCACGAACGACGTTTATCACGATCTCGTTGATCCCGCTAACGCGATCTACGACGTGAGAAGCGAGAATTCCATATTTTTCGAGGTTGACGGACCGTACAGGGCGATGGTGTTGCCCGCTGCCAAGGAGGAGGGCAAAAAGTTGAAGAAGCGTTACGCGGTGTTCAATTTCGACGGTAGTTTGGCCGAACTCAAGGGTTTCGAGGTTAAGAGGCGTGGTGAGTTGCAGCTAATAAAGATCTTCCAGTCGTCGGTGTTCGAGTCTTTTCTCAAGGGCGATAGCCTCGAGGAGTGTTACAAGTCAGTGGCCAAAGTCGCCGACTACTGGCTCGACGTCTTGTACAGCAAAGGCGCCGACATGCCCGACTCCGATCTCTTCGATCTCATATCCGAGAACAAATCAATGTCGCGAAAATTGGAGGAATACGGAAGTCAGAAGTCAACGTCGATATCAACGGCGAAGAGACTGGCGGAGTTTCTAGGCAGCGAAATGGTGAAGGACAAGGGTCTCGCGTGCAAATTCATCATATCGAGGAAGCCCCAAGGCGCGCCGGTAACCGAGCGAGCAATTCCCCTGGCGATTTTCCAATCGGAGGAGAGTTTGAAGCAGCACTACTTGCGAAAGTGGCTGAAGGACTCGGGTCTGCGAAGCTTCGACATTCGCGACATACTCGACTGGGGCTATTACATCGAGCGACTGGGCAGCACGATACAGAAGATAATAACGATACCGGCCGCGTTTCAGGGCCTCTCGAATCCCGTGCCCCGTGTCAAATATCCGGACTGGTTGCACAAGAAGTTGCTCGAGAAGAACGACGTGAAGAAGCAACGGCGAATAACCGACATGTTCCAGGTGGTCGAGAAGGATCAAGAGGAGAGCGCGCCTAGCGACGATCCCGCGAGCGAGAGCAACGAATCCTCGGGTATCGTCGACCTCGAGGACGCCGCGGGTCCCTCCTCGGTCTTCAAGCTACCCACAGCTACGATCTCCAAGCGAAAGCGTCAATCCTCCACCGAGCTCGACGAGGAGAACGCCTCCAAGAGCTGGCGCGAAGTTCTCGGCCCGCCGCCTCCTTACGGCGAGACGCGCGACGAGCGTATCGCCTGGTTGCAGTATCACAAGCAAAAGTGGCACCACCAGTCCCACCAGAGGCTCCTCCAGAGGCGCAACAAACGCAGCAAAACAGCCAACGACCAAGTGGACCGTGGCAATCGAGGCGTCGCGAGGAACACGAGCGTCAACACGATCCACGGCTTCATCAACCGTTCGCATCGCAACCTGCTCCGGCAACCGTGGCAAATAATTCAAATTGTCGGGACCAACGAGCCCGGGATGTTCCGCCTGTGGGCCCTCGTCGACAAGCAACTCCATCAGATCAGGCTCCGCGTGCCTCGTATATTTTACGTAAACACGCGCGAGCAACGGGGCGAGCCCGGCCCCAACGAGACGTGGAAAAAGTGCTCGAGAATACTGCCGAGATCGCGGCCCGTTTACAATCTCTATCGATACACCGTGCCCGAGGACGTATACGAGGTCAACGGGCCTCTCCTCGCCGACGAGCTGAGCAAACCCGAAGTCGAGGGTATTTACGAGACTCAGGTGTCTCTCGAGTTCCGTGCGATCTTGAATCTCGGCTGTGTGTGCATGGTCGATTCGTCCGCGTGTACACGCGACAACGCCGATCTCGGTGATACTTTCTCACTCGAACAATTGCAATTCAAGAGCATAGCCGTCCAACCGTATCTCGAGTCGGACGTAAAGTACATTTTTCTTTATCATCACTGGTCGTCGAATCGTCAACGGGCGATCTGGGGCTTGTTCCTCGGGCCGAGTAAACGCGCCCACGTGTACGTTCAGGACACCGTAAGGAGCAATCAAATGCCGAACATGAGCGCGTTGTACGGTAGCGAGAGAGCCGCCTTGGCGAAGTCATCGGGTGGCAAGATGGAGGCACCGGAGGAGATGCACTTCGAGGTGAGGCCGGAAACGAGCCTGGCAGCTATTTGTCGCGCTTTGCAAGCCGCTTTGAAGTCGTACAAGAACGAGATGAAGGGCGCGACCGCGCTGGCCGTTCAGGTCGCCACGAGCGTCGCCGAATTGATCAACGAGATGCCACTGCTGAAGGACTTTCCGCTGATAAACACGAGGGTCCAAGATCCGGAGAATCTCTTCAATACCCTCGAATGGCAGAGATTGGGAGCCAGCACGATGATCGGCCATTATCTTAAGAACGAGAGAGTTCTGAGCCTGATGGCCGAGCAATGTCGCTACTTTCACGCGCCCATCGGCAATATACCGGCCGATCCTACGATCTTCGGCGCTGATCTCTTCTACGCGAGACATCTGCAGAAGCACAACTTTGTGCTCTGGTACTCGACAACGGAGAGGCCGGATTTGGGCGGCAGTGAGAACGACGACAATCGCTTGCTCACCGATTTCGAGGAGAGCACCAACTTCATATCGAACTTTCCCGGGACTTATTCGAGTGTTTGTCTCGAGCTCGATATCGAGAGCTTGGCGGTCAATACACTGCTGCAGTCGCATCACGTCAACGACGTTGACGGTACGAGCTCTTTCGTCGCCTTTCACGCGGCGGCTCAAGTCTCGTTGCAGGAAATGGTCACGGGTGAGTCGACGACCGCGACAATACCGAGCTACGACGAGACCGCCCTCTGCAGCGCCTCCTTCAAAGTTCTCCGAGGCATGGTTGGCACGTGGTTGAAAGACGTGACTTATCACAAAAACGTTTACGCCGATTGCCAGCTCATGGACTTTTATCGCTGGCTCAGGTCACCCAGCGCTCTTCTCTACGATCCCGCGCTACGGCGCACTCTTCACAATTACATGAAGAAGCTTTTCATACAGCTGGTAGCCGAATTCATGAGGCTCGGGTCGATCATTGTTTTTGCCAATTTCAACAAAATCATCATTTGCACGAAGAAGAGAACGGTCGATGCCGCACTCGGTCATATAAATTATATCGTCGCGACGATTAGGAACAAGGAATTGTTTCACAGTATCAACATCACTTACGAGAATTGTTGGGTTTATCTCGTCTGGCTGGACTTGCCCAATCACGCTGGCGTGCTCGGCAAGCTCCCGAAGGATCTTCAGGAAACGGAAGAGACGGAGGACGAGGTCGAGGACGATACTCCGCAGATCGTCATGAACTGGAATCTCATGGAGATACTGCCCGAAGAGGCCCTCTGTCGTCAACACTTCTGCACCATAATCGCCGGCTATCTGAGCGCCATCTATCGTCACATCAGCGACAACGAACCCGAGACCGGCACTCCCAGGCGCAGAAGACGCGACAGCACCGTCAGCCAAACACAAACTGCACCGCTCGGACTTGGCGCTCTGCAAAACTCGGCTGAATTCGCCAAGAAGCTCATCGCCGGAGAATTGTCGCAAAAGTTGTTTCAGGTCGTGCAAAAAATTCACAAAAGACTGCCCGAGAAGATCGTGACGCTTGAGGAAAGTCCTAATCTCGATCTGGGCGGTGGCGACAGCAAGAAAATTAATCCGGCGTTGGAACTGATAAAAGCAATATGCAAGGTGATTACTTTGGGTAATGGCAGGGTCGGGGTTGCAAATGATGCGGTACTTTTTGCAATGGATTAGCGTTTTCGTTACTCGTTACTTTACATTTTGTAATGAAAAAAAAAAATCATTGCCCGTTACATTACATTCGGCAATGTAACAAATTTCTATTACTCATTGCATTACATTTTGTAATGCAAACAATTGTCATTGCTCATTACATTGGATTTCGTAATGTAAAAAATGTTCATTACTCGTTGAATTAAATATTGTAATGTAAAAAATGTCCATTCCTCATTACATTACATTTTGTAATGTGAAATATTCTCATTATCCATTACAATGTAATGGGTAATGGAAATATTTTACATTATAAAATGTAATGTAATGTAATGAGCAATGGAATTTTTTTACATTAGAAAATATAGGGTAATGATTAATAGAATTTTTCAAGTTACAAATGCAATGTAAAGAATCCCCATTACTCGTCACAGTGTAATGAGGATCATTATTCGTTTCCCATTAGGGGCAGCGGTTTTTGCACGGGGTCGATCTGACATTACATTAAATTTTGTAATGTAAAAAATTCCATTACTCATTACATGACACTTTGTAATGTAGAAATGTCCATTGCCCATTACAATGTAATGTGTAATAATAATTTTTGGTCATGACACATTACATTGCATTTTGTAATGAAAATGTTTAACATTACAAAATGTAATGTGATGAGTAGTGGAAATGTTTTACAATACAAAATATAATGTAATGAGTCATGGAATTTTTTTACATTATTGAATGTAATGTAATGGACAATGAAATATTTTTTCATGACCCATAAAAAAAGTAATGAATAATGAATTACTTTTTCATTACAAATTTCGCAACCCTGGGTAGGATTGGGGAAAATACTCTGAAAAAGATTCGATTATTATTCACTTTGTTGGGAACGGCTTTTGTTTTCCATTCAAGCTCAACCTGCATCGTTGTACGACGTCGGATGATTTTTTTCTTCAGATTCTATCGTTGGACAAGGAGGTCGCGGACGACGTGGCCGATCTCAAGAGAAATCTCTTGCGTCTGATCGGCGTTGGGAGCTTCAGCGACAAAGCCGATTGGAAGGATCCCTGCATATCGTTCGTGCTGCCGGAAGTGATTTGCAAAGCGTGCAATCACACGAGAGACATTGATCTGTGCAAGGACACGTCGGTCTCCGTAGTCGATGGCGTGTAAGTGAGCGCGCCCATGCGCCCTTAGGCAATATTATTAATAAATGTGTTTATTAATCGTTATATTGATATTATTGAGGGCCTACATCCATCTAGAGGCCTGAAAAAATGGCCAAATAACGATTTTTTTTCTGGAAAACTGTTGGTGAAAAAGAAACGCATTTCTTTAAACACAAAGGTAGATATATTTAGGGGTTTAAAAAAAACAAAAAAAAACGACAAAAACCGGTCGAGTATGAAATGTTTTCCGCAACATTTGGCGGTGGACACTCTCTAGCTTAAGGGGAGATATACACCTAGGAGCCGGAAAAAGGTCATTTTTGTGCATTTTTTCAAGGAAAACTATTTGAAATTTCGGATTGGGGTTTTAATTATCTAAAAGTATATACATTCAAAAATATGTTTAATTTTTTGTATTTAAAAATATCAAAAATATACAAGGATATTGTATGATCCTTGGAGCGTCGTGAAAAAATCTGCGTCTACGGTACCCACTGGCGTTTCTTCAAAAATCATCTGAAAAAAAAAACCAAAAAGATTATTAAATTAGATACTATAATCTAGTACTTGTCATAGCCGATTTTGAAAATATCGATTTATGACAAAATGGCGGACGTTTGAACATAAATAGTGATTTTTGGGCCAAAAATTAGTTACTATTTTGCCTATAAAACAAAAACTAAGTAACGGGAAAAAAAATCCTATGACAAGTACTAGATAATGGTGTATAGAATAACCACAAAAAACCTCAAGGCAATCGGTTCATTGGTTTTCGAGAAATTTTGGGTACCGATTTGAAAAACGTGGTTATGAGAAAAAAGCGTTTGAAAATTTGGGAATGAATAAATCATGAAATTTGTCAACTTAAATGGAATCATCGATACCAGGCCCATAGTGTAGGTCTTCTACGGTCGACGGAATGTTCGTAGCTTCTAGATCCTCGACCTCGACCATCTAGGTGTATATCTCCCGTTAAACGGTTCATCCGGAATCTCAAAACTAAACGGGTTATTCGAATTAACGATAAATACGAGTCGCTGACGATTGTCGATTTTCAAAATTTTTTTTTTAACAATTTGGTTTATTAGCTTATTCAATTTTAGGAATATTTCAATGAAATTTTCAGGGAATATAGCCGAAAGGTGGTACGATCGAATAAAAATATTTCGGGAAAATGCAATTTTTTGCAATTTGACCCACCTTGGTATACGTAGCCCGTTAATTTGAATTCGTATTAATCATAATATAATAATAATTAATTTCAATTCACATTAATTATGAATCTAAAATATTATTTTTTAAATATTATCTCATATATTTAGCGCGCCCTCTACAGTTCGTCGTTATTATTCATCATTATTTTATAACTGAGTTCTCAATTCGCGATTTTTTTTTACGGACCAACCAGGCTATTTCGCGCAATTTTTTTGCGACTCTGACTTTCCGTCCTCGCGACGAACATGCCGAGTAAATTGAATAGCCTACCTGGAGATACCAACTTCCGATTATCAGGAGTTTGATAAACGAATCGAAATTTTTTGCAGACACTCCTGGAATTGTCCGATGTGCGAGACGAGGTACGACAACGCGGAGATCGAGTTTGGACTGATCGACATTCTTTATCGCCGAACGATGGGCTACGTATTGCAGGATCTGCAGTGCCGCAAGTGTTTGCAGATAAAGCGCGACAACGTGAACGAGTATTGCACGTGTTCCGGCGACTTCAATACGACGATAAAACGCCAGGAGATGGTGCAGTGCGTGAGAATAATGAAATCGATATCGAAGAAGTGTCGCATGTTCGTTCTCGCGGACGCGATAAACGGCACCCGCCTCGTCAACGAGCCAACGCCAAATTCGTAGATCAACACTACACAAATTGTCGTTTTTCCACTACAAGCCCCCTCCCCCTTTTTGTATTAAATAAATTATTACGAATTGACGCTGTTTTTTCGACTTGTTTAATATTGTTCTGTTTTTTTCTTAATTCTGCTTACAATTAACAATCGACCAGTGATATTTTCTCAGCCGACGAGGGAGCTCGACACAGTTCCGCATTGCGAATTTTCTACACTATTGGTACAGTAACGATCTCACTTCTCCGCGGTGTCGACCGCCACTTTGGGATCTGAAAGAAAACAGTTTTGAGGTCAGAAACTCGACTGTTTGCGGAGAGGTCCGTGACAACGAATGGAAAATATGGGAAAAGAGATGAAAAATGTTCGATTAAATGGTAGGATTGATTTTTACGCTTTACGAATTTTTGGCAATTGACAAAATGCGGTGGATTTTTTATTTTAAAAAATTGAATTGTATTGAGTAAAAATAAAAATAATATATTTTGTAAACATTTAGAAATAAAGAAAAAATAAATCAAAGTAAATTTTATTTAATAAGATTTATTTAAATTTAAAATTGAGGTCACACGTGCATCTCGTATAAATCGACTGGAATATCGTCGTAACTACAATATTTCCAGGGAGTTTTAACAGGTCAGCTGTGAGTTTTTTAAATTCTTGCAAATACTCTGTGTGTATTTATTATTTTTACTATTTCATTTATTATTTTAATTATTACATGTATTACTTTTATTATTTTTACTATTTCATTTATTATTTTAATTATTAATTTATTACTTTTATTATCCTTATTATTTCATTATTATTTATTATATGTGAATCAAACTACAACTCGGAATAATTACAAATCTGTTCTAAATGCCAAAGAACTTTCAGGCAGAAGTTAAATTGTTTCAGAACGCACATGTTACAGTGGGAGTATTTTCTGTATTTAGGCATTGAGGACACGCTAGACTTGCAGAATGATGTATATTTCTTAAAGGGTCATTATGAGCTCCGAATTTCAAAAATACGATTTTTTATTGGATAGTTTTACACCCCATTCTTAACTTCAATTTGCATAAAAGGTTTTGCATAAATTCCACAAATTGACCAATTTACGAAAACTTTTACGAACTCTTCGATAGCCCACTGCGAACCGCTTTACTGCGATTTACCCTTTTTCTCTAAACTGTGCCACGCAACGGTGTAACCGTATCTCAAAGTCTATTTGTCCGATTCGCTTCAAATTGGGACAGCAAAGTTTATAACATATTTCCATATCGTTATCCATTTGTAAGTATCAAGTGATCAAAGTTGTTTACCGGTAAATTTGAACTGGGGGAAGGCGGTCATGTCGACGCCCTGTCCGCCGCCGTAATGAGCGGAGAGCTTTTCGAGCTCGGATTTGAGCTCCTTCTGGATCTCCGGCGTGGGATCTACCATCTGTCCGTTGCTGAAGGAACGCGACGGTGAAAAAAGTTACTCTAAAATTCATTTTCCGAAACGTCGGTGAGCTCCGCTCCCTGGGGATAAAACGGCGAGGCAAAGTTACTTACACACTCTTGGACTTGTACTCGCGAACTTTCTCGAGGAACAATTGCTGAATCGGGTCGGTGGCCTTCTGCAGCGCCGGCGCTACAATTCCGATGTTGCGCTTGACAATTTTCGGCACGCCGCTCAGGATTCGTGGGCTCAGCATGGTTGCCTTAATCATTCGAAAGTTTAATTTTCGAATCGAATCTTCCCTTTTTCGCCGAGAATTCGCACTTATGTAACGTAAAGATTTATCGGCGTTCGCGAGAGTGGAAGAATCGAGTTTTTAGGTTAGGTCGAGGAAAGTCCGAGATTTCGCGGTACGAAGTGATTTTTACGAATGCCCGTTGACGCTCCGTGGCGAAATAATGGGAAAATTAATTGGGCGTTGTTCGATCGGGGGAATTGAGACGATTTACGGGGATTCTTACGTTTTTCGAGGAGCGGATATTCCAATCAGCTGCTGGGAACCAATATGGCTGACGCGATCGATGTCACGACTCTGGTGAATAGACGATACTTGGATATATTTGCATTTATTCTAATCAATGCGAGAACAAAGAATTAACGATGCCGGAGTTTGTTTGGATTTATCAATAATTGAGCGATGACGCGATGGAATGTTGCGAATTATTTTAATTGATTTGTGCTCGCCGATGATGCACGTATTACTTTTAAAAATTCCAATGTTATCGACGTCGACCTCTTACGGAGACTCGAGCGGTATACAACCGATGAATGTTAAAATGATTTTTTTTCGGTTGCCGATAGGTCCGATAAATATTGACCGGAGTTTCCGGAGCTCCAAATTAATTTGGGAAAGGAAAAATCAATCATTAAAATTTGGATCAATTTTCCAAAGGAACCTGCACGGAATTGTTGAAATTCGAATTTGAACTGCGCGGAAACGACGTATGGAAACTTATAAAAGAAAATTAGTATCTTAAATATTAATTATAACGGGGGGTGGGGGTCCTTTTGGACACCCGAAAATAATTGAGTTTTCAAGACTTTTTGTGCCGAAATGATTTATTCTGCATAATGCTAAATTGTATGTACTTATTATTCAATATTTTAATTTTACAATTTCATTAATTCAAAAATGGCGGCTGTACGTGTCCGCCTAAGTTGTACCGTGCAACTTAGCGTCTGGTGCATTGATCTGACACATCTGAGCTAAGAAGTTTTAGATTTCCAAGACCCACACGCTCTATGTGAACCTAAAAAATCCGAAGAAAAGTGAAAATTCGAAAAATGGTACGCGTTTCAAAAACCGTTCCATCTTTCATGAATTTTTTACTATAGTATTTATCAATGAAAAAGTAGTTTTCAAAAATAATTTTCATAAAACTTTAGGTTCAAATGGACGATAAATACATTATCCAAAAGTGTGCAAAATTTCCGAATAATCGATCCGATAGTCTCCGAGTTATCTCGTACGAGGTCTACGGAAAGGTTTTCCCGAAAAATCGTTTGATTTCAAGACTCAAAAAAGTGACTAAATGACGCGCGATTAATCGACGATTCCCGTGCCATAAATAAGTCCCTGAGCTTCCTCCTGCATTTAATTCCCCCCTTAAGTTCTTCTCTACGTTACAAGGTATGCCCCCTTAAATGTAAAACAAGAAAAAAGTCTCTCGCCCCCCGCTCGAGAATATCCGAAGGTCGGCGCGGCGCGCGTCGCTTCGCGCCACTTCTCGTTCGAAACTATCCCCACCCTGCGGGCAGTTCGCCCGAGTTCCGCTCGAGCGTGCGGCGGCGGCGGCGTTCGAGTCGTCCAATCAACGACGTTCGCGGCGTTGATTTCGCTCCAACGGTCGTAGTAGTGGGGAGCGGAGTTCGGAACGTGGGAGGGAGACTGGCATAGCCGTTCCTTAGTTTCATTCATGAACCTCCGGAGACGCGGCCAGGATATATTAACTTGTAATTCTCCGTGTAATTGTGTCGGTTTGCACTTCGCGGGCAGTGTGCCTCACCGATGTGCGCGTTGCGCTCCCTAGTTTAACACGTGATACGGTTTATCAGTTGTCGTATTTTCTTTTCATCGTTCGCAGTGTTTTGTTGTTGTTTTGTTTGCTTGGTGTGCAGTGTGAGCGTGCAACGTTGAGGTTCTTTCAAAATAGTTATTTTCTTCTCGTTTCCACTTCGACAATCAACCGAAGACAACGTCCCAGGAGACTGCAGGTATTTATAGCGATCTACAGAGGCTTTGCACACTCTAAACCTGCAAGCGAATAACGCAATTTAATTTTCACGAGTGTGCGCAACTTCTTACGCGACAAAAAAGAAAACACGCGCGCGTGTGTGTGCCTGTGTCATTTCTCACTTTGGTAAGCGTGACTATGCGTTCGGTGAATTATACACGTATGGTGTAATACGAATCTATTTATGATTCGTCACAGCGAAACGTTTTTTTTTCTTCTTTCATTTCGCGCTCGTGCCGCGCCGAGTGATGGAATCTTTGTGCACTGTGTCGCGAAACTTTTCGTCCAACGAGGGCTACCGCTTTTCGGCAGCTTGGCTTGCGTTTTTCATCGGCTCTTGCGCTTCCCTCGTATATGTGAGAGCAGAGGAAAGCAGACGATCGCGAGGCGCGGAGATGGAAAGTAACTCGCGATCTTTTGACGCTGAGCGCGCGAGGCTTTGACGTTCCGATCGTTTCGCTTCGGTTTTTGTGCTCTTCCGTATCCGTAAAATGGGCAAGGCATGCTGGGTCCTGCTTTTGGTTTTTCGCATGCTATTTCTACAAATGATAACTTTTTTGCCCTGGTTTACAAAAAAATACTTTTGGTTTGTTTTATTTAGAAAAGTCTTCTTTTTAATCTTAAATGTTAAAGAGCCTTATGAAAAAAGATCTTATGCAGAATTCTCGTGCAAACCAATTCGAACATCTGACTTTGATAGCTTGGGGTGTAAAAACAATGTACTACACATATCGTGCCAATTACTTATAAAAGTTGCTTAGTTATTGTCGATTCATAGCATTTGTAAAAATGGCATGCGAAAAACCAAAAGCGGATGGTTTCGTTAACAAAACTTTTACTATATATATATGTTGACAGCTTAAAATTCTGATTGTTCCAATACAGAGGTTGGACTTTAAGTTGCATACTGAAGGGTGCTTCTAAAACACAAAATGAAAATAGTTCACAATTGATTGAAACTTATCTCTACTTTTATGCAAAAAAGAATAATGTCGAAAACAAAGAAAAAAAACGTAGCAAATTCGATTATTCTTTTGTTTATACTTTGGACTTTGGAACAGAAGAATACGCTCCGTACAGTCACTATCAAAAGTTATTGGATTAAATTAAAATAAATTAAATTAAAAATAAAATAAATAAGTAAAATAGAATAAACAAAAAAATAATAAATAAAAAAATTAAATTAAATCATATATATATATATGTTGACAGCTTAGAATTCCGATTGTTCCAATACAGATGTTCGACTTCAAGTTGCATACTGAAGGGTGCTTCTAAAACACAAAATGAAAATACTTCACAATTGATTCAAGCTTTTCTCTACTTTTGTGCAAAAAATAATGATGTCGAAAATAAAGAAGAAAAGAAAATACTTTTACATGGTTGAATGAAAAAAAAAACGTCTCAAATTCAATTATTCTTTTGTTTATACTTTGGACTTTGGAACAGAAGAATACGCTCCGTACAGTCACTATCAAAAGTTATTGAATGAAATTAAATTAAAAAATTACAAAAGCAAAACTTGTTAAATTCAATCATTAAAGTAAATTAAATCAAATACCACAAAAGCAAAGATCGTTTAATTAAATCATTAAAATAAATTGAATTAAAAATTGAAACAGCAACAATTGTTAAATAATATTATTAAATAAAATTTGTTAAATTAATAATCACGACAGCAAAAGTTATTAAATTAGATTATGAAACTAAATTAAATACTAAATTACACAGCAACAATTTAAAACACGATAAAAGTTTCTCTCTCTCCCCACATGGAAGCTATACGAAAACAATCTCTTTTCTCATTGCCTCCAGAAAAATCCCAAATATAAAAAAATCCAAAACCCCTCCAAAAAGTAGTCCAAACATTCCTTCCTCCATTCGCTCCCCGACACGAGAGCCCCAAAAGCTCCAAATGCAAAAGCTCCCGTATAGCAACACTGTCGACTCTCCAGCGGCACAGCTGGCGCTCTCTAGCGGCGAATCAAAGAATCACAGTTCATAATCGCAAACGAACCGCGACATCTCTTGCTTTCGTCTCCGGACCAAATACGCAACTTTCGAATACGAGAAAAATTCGCCACTAGCTTTCCACAATATCGTCTCGAATCTTTGTGCGCGCGCGCGCCGGTCTACAAAGCTTATCTTTGTTGCAATCTGGACCGAAACATCTTTGACAATGAAAAGCCGTTTAGCCGGTGAACAAGAGTGACAACGCGACAAATGTGTTTTCACATTTGTTTGGCTTCGTAAATCAAACACCATTCACTCCTCGCCGTAAATACGGCGTGGAGCCGTGCGATGGCGTGGGGGGGGATCGAGCAGCCGAGCTTAGTAGATGTGTGGACGATCCGTTCGAAGAGAATCAAACAGTAAGGACTAGCAGTGTATAATAATAAGTCAATAAACGTGTTTGTGCTGCGCGTATATCGGTGCAGAGAGAGAGAGAGAGAGAGAGAGGAGTAGTTCTTCGTTCACGTTGGCGTCGTGAAGAAAGTCCTCATTACGTAATATATATATATATATATATATATATATATATATATATATATATAATACATAGGGTGCTCCGTAAATACCACGTCATACTTAAGAGGGCGCTACTTTTCCTTAGAGCAAAATTCGATTTTGCTCTAAGGAAAAATCCCACATTTTTTTAGTTTTTCTGATATTTTAAGGGGTTAGGCTACTGTGACGACTCCAAAATCAGAGTTGTTTAAAAAAATTGATTTTGGGCGAATAACTAAAATGATTGAAAAGTCGTTTGGACATTTATTTGTACATACATTAACGAACTTGTGTACGAAATTCCATAAAAAATATTAATAATTAAATTAGTTATAAGCAATCTCGCGAAGGAGCTTTAAGGCCTCAGGCCACAGTAACGGGTCACTTTGTCAGACGTTTAGCATCCACAATTTTTTACCTAGAACAAAAAAACAAAAATTCTCGTCAATCTACATTAGAATACCTAGAGAAGTACGTACGGAATTTAAAAAATATTGTTTTATTCAAAAGTTGAAGGTATTTGAATATAAGAAATGAATTTTCAGTGAAAAATTTCGTTACGACTGCTCATAAACTGCTCATAAAATGAAAAGTGATAAATTGAATCACTTTTTCATACGAGAAAAATTGTTAAATTCGCACATGATTTTATACTCTCAACGGTGTACTTGATTTTCGACACCCGGTTGATCGGAAACACAAAAAACAGAGTTTTTCTCAAAATATATAATATTGGCTAAGACTTGACCGAGATTTTTCTCGCTATCGTCTTTCAATGATAAGAAAAAATCGTTTGATTTATTTTCTCGATTTTTCGAGGAAAAATGACTTTATTATTGTTAATAACAAATGAAAGAAAAATGTTAAGAAGAAAAACGTCGGTCAAGACTAAACGACTATTACGCTGAATAAGTGTAGCAAATTTCAAGCCAATCCGTTCATCAGATGTCGAGAAATCGCGTACACCGTTTTGAAAAACACAGTTTCGCGAAAAAACGCGTCTAAAGTTTTACCAGCACTACTACCGTTGTAATCATAAGTTTAGCTTCAATCTGCGATTCCTTGACCACATGTTGGACCTTTTCCTCTTCAATTCGCGTCGCCTCAAGCGACGAACGAAAGTTTTGACATTTTCACAGTAACCCCTTAAGTACGACGTGGCATTTACGAGACACCCTGTACATAGCGCTCTACGTGCGAGAAACATGTAACGATCAGTTACGTTGGACTCGCGACCATATTACGTTCATAGGCGGCGCGCTCGCCAAGTCTATTCACTTCTACCCCCCCCCCCCCCCCCCCTCTTTCCCACTTGTCACCGCGCGGATCCTCTTGTTCGCTATATGCGCTCACCATAAAGTAAACAGGAGTATAAACACATATGAGTCGGCCAACGAGTACATCGTAGCCGAGAGACGGGATTTCGAGGTCGCGATGATTTATCATAGAGGATTTATTACGAATGCGATCAAGACAAAATTCTCACTTCAGCCGCGCGCGGTCAAAATGGCGGATCGCAGGTTTGCCAAATTTTCGACAAAATGGAAACTGCGATTGAGAGTTGTCGGGCAAATAGTTCAAAAAACGGTTTTGCTTGACTTTGTGTATTGCTGTGACGAGTTTTATGAAGAGGAATGCTTGAATAATAAATAAAAAATTCGTTTAACGAATTTGGTAAAAGAATCGTACTTTGGATAATTCGGAGACCGAAAGCGATCATCGCGAAAATTGATTTTTTTAGTAAATTCGGTTTTGTCAATATTTTCCACTTCAAATGGCAGAGACAATAACGAATGTATAGAAAATTCGACATTATTATTATTATCATTATCGTTGTATCAGAATTATTGCATTATTTACAAATATATATATACTTTTTTCATTTTTGTTTTGTTTTCATTACAGTCGAGTTTGTTGGAGGTATACTGTTATTAATATTATCATTATATTATTATTGTTTTTGTTATCCATAAATATATGCCACTCGTGATCGTCAGATCGACGCGTCACGGCTATTCTTGCCTCGTTGTGTTTATTATCGTTCGATGAAACTCGAAAAATCTGAATAAGAGGAAGAACAAGAAGCGTTAGAGCCCATAAAGTAAAGAGCTAATCGCCGGGCGATAAACTCGATGTAGGAACCTCGCGATCGACTATGACCGCGCATGCTCGCGTGAATTCCTCGAGAGATCCGTTCTTTCACTTTTTGGCACGTTGGATAAAAGATACAACCGATTCCCCGATTATCCTATACGAGCGTAGTTTAGGTTATTCCCAAGGGGACAAAAATAGTTCGAGAAAGCGATTAGGCAGGAAGGAAGGCTTTTGGTCCCACATGACAAAATCGCCGCTCTGGATCCCGCATGCCAAAACGGCCATATCGGGGGTCCACCAGATTAGAAATGGATCATACGGGAAAATGTCTCCAAACGGAACGACAACGAAGCTCTGCAAGAAGCTAAACAGCAGCTCCTTTTCGTTTCGTTCACGTGTCTTTTCTCGGACGAAGTGATATCTCGCGGCGGGGCACAGCGCGCGCGTCGCCCTCTCGCGTCACGCGGCGGAAGCTGCGCGAGCGACACTTCGGCGGGATTCGAGAGAAGGCAAGCGCGACCGAATACCCCGAGACAAGCCGCACGTGTGAGAACGACATCTTTTTGGCTTTTCAAAGTCAAGGAGACCAAGGGAGAACATCACACGCATAATAATTGGGCGGGGTGGAAGCAACTGCGGCGGGGGGGGGGGGGGGTATCGCAACAAAGAAAGAAAGTGACGGTGTTTGCGCGGCGGAGATAGAGCGAGAGAGAAAGAGAGCGAGAAATACAAAGAGAGGAAGAGACAAACATAAAAGAGAGAGAGAGAAAGTGCGAGCAAAAAGGAGGCGAAGAGAGATGAGTAACTGAGAAGGAAAAAATAACTGCCTGAGGAGGAATGGGGATTCTAACCTCTTTCTTTACGTTCTTCATCACGTGTGCGTGTCTGTTTTTATTTATTTGTGTTTTCTTTTTCTCTCTCTCTCTCTCCCCTCTGTATAGCGAAGGCCGGGTGGTTTTTGTAGTTTCTCGGGACTCGGTGCCCAGCGTGGCAACGCCGCGGGGCTTGTCCCGGATAGAGAGCCAGCGATGGCAAAGAACGGGCATAGTGCGGCGCCCGTGATGAAGAAGAGAAGTCTCTTCTCGCGCGTCTCCCGATGAACGCCGATGCTTGGTTATGGCGCTCGACCGAACTAAACAGAGAGGGGGAGAGAGAGAGAGAGAGAGAGAGTAAAAGCGTGCGAGTGGGAAAGAGAGGGAAGGCGACCGGCAAGGGACCAAAAGGGAAGAGTCGGAGGAAAGAGCGGAGCACAGACAAGGACAAAGATACTTCTGTCTCTGTTGTGTCGAAACCGAGCGGATCTGCAACGAAGAAGGGGGTAGAGCTGCGGAAGAGAAAGAGAGAAAGATACATCAACACGTGAATCTGGAGGAGTGAGAGAGATCCCCTCTTCTTCTACTCTTTATCTTCTTCTTGCGCTACTGTTCGTGTTTTCTCCCGTACGCCTCTTCGTCGCGCATACGCCAACAAATGTGCGAAACATTTGAGAGACTTTGGGTTACTCGTACGGTAAATTTAAAATATTTCGTCTTCTATAATATCTCTCTCTCTCTCTCTCTCTCTCGCATCGGCCGCCTGTCCGCTCTCGCAGCGGGGAATCGGGGCCTGCTGCTCGCATTCTTCGGTTCTTGACTTCGCGGAGACTTCGCTTTACACTTTTCGACACCCTTGGGCTCTCGGGGGAAAAAAAAATTCGGTAGTCCCGACAACTTCTCGGCTCCGTCCAACGATGGGAAAAATGTTTTAAAGAGTCGCCGCCCTCGGATTCTCCCCCGCCCTTGTTGCGAGGCACGATTATGGCGAATGTAAAAAAAAAAACGCGGAAGAAAAATACCGTCGATAGTAACTACGACGAGTGACTGAAAACAAAACTGACAATAATTGATAATGAAAAATATTATGAATGATATGCAATATAAAAATTATTATTTTGATTATATAAATAGTATATGAATAATACATAATAAGTAAATAAATAAATAAATAAATATATATATATATATATATATATGAATCTTGATAAATAATTTTAAAAATGATAAATATGAATAATTATATAAATAAATGTAAATAATGATGAATATGAAAAATGAAAATAATAACATAGTAATACAGTAATCATTATTATTGTAGAGTAGTATATATTCTGGCATGATGCTAAAGTTCCAATCCAATAAAAATAGTTTGAAAAAACGGTAAAATAGAAATTATAAAAAAAATTCTCAACTCCATTGGCTGATCCGGATAAGAATAATAATAATTATTATTATTCATATCAGAAAATACATTTTCGGGAGGAAATATTCATGGCTAACTGGATAATATTATTAACCTTTATTTTAATTTTCCATTTATTATTATACTTGTATACGTATGTGTATAAAAAAATCGAAGATGAATGAAATATGGTATTGAAGTTTGCATCGTTGTACCGCAGCGAAAATATATTTTCTTTTTACTGCCGATTTTTTTTCAGTGCCTCTAGACTACCCATATTACCGAAACTTTTTCAAGGATACTTGTTAAAAGTCTATAAACAAAACCTACAAAAAGATTTTCGATAATCATAAAAAATAAAGAAATTAAGAAAATCAAGAAGAATTTTAATAGCATCCCAACGTTGCAAACTTCAGTATCTTAATTAAATATACTTCGTTTTAAAATAATACACACACACAATTATTATTGTTATATGTAATATAAAATCGAAGTATTTTTAATTCGCCTCCGTATTTCTATAAAACGAAAACCAAGATATTTCATTTCAATAATCTAAATCGCAATTATCATATCGTGAAGGTGTGAAAAAAAAATTGGAAAAAAATTCTCGCATTACACGTCGCTAGTATTATATATTCGTACGATGGTATTGAAGTTTGCATCGTTGGAACGCAACGAAAATGAATTATTCTTCATTGACAAAATTTCTAATCGGCCGATTTATGCTATGAAAATAATTCGAATGTATTTTCGTATTTTTAATAATAATAAAGATAACAGTAAAATTTCTAATAATAATATAAAGAAATAATAATAAAAATGACTCAATAGGAAAAAAAGTCGCTGCATTCCAACGGTTCAAACTTGAACGGCATTTCGTACGGATAAAAATCTGTCGCATCGAAAATACCGTAGACTTGGCTCTATTGTTTCGAGCGGGAAGATGCATCGGAAAAGTATCTTTTTTTTTTGTTGTTTTCTTTGGAATTCTTTATCTTTCATTCTCTCCTTTGTTTATTTTTTAATTACGACCGAGCGTCGTGCCGTCCGTGCGTAGGGTGCAAATGTCTCGGATAGGGGTGAGCTTCTTCGAGAAAGCGAGAAGACGCTCGCTTCAAGGAGGACGAAGGACGCGGGTACACACGAGACGAGGCGTTTCGGGAGAGGCTCTCTCGAAACCCGCATCTGTTTCGAACCGCGGGCTTTCCCCTCGACGTTCGTTTTTGGGATATTATGTTGCCTTACGATGAGATGCTGCACAGCATCCCTGAAACAAAAGACACTCCAGGTCACTTCCCTTTTGCCCACCGTGTCCTCGCCCCCCCCCCCCCCCGGCCCCTGTGTCTCGCACGGTCCGAGTCTCAATTTTCAACGTTGACGCGCTCAAAACGAAATTGACAAAAATTCCCTGGACCCTCGAAAACCTTGGCTACCCCTATATGTGCGTGTCCTACCGTAATGAAGCATATATATATTTATATGGGTTTGTTACGACGCGAGAATATTTTTCAATCAACTCGCAAACCCGCGTTCGAAATCTTTCTCTCATACCCTTACAAATTCATTATTTGTTTGTTTCTCGTTATTATTACGAGTAATAGAAATAATGAAAATAATTGGGACTTGAATTATCGGTTATTGAATTATTATGATAATTTTTAATGATTAATCATTAATATATATCATTAATATTATTATTCTATTAAGTATAATATATAAGTATTCTATTAATATATCACTAATATATATATAAAAGTATTTTATTAATATATCATTAATATTATTATTCTATTAAGACGATTAAAATATTATTTAATATAATAATAATTATAATTATCATTATATCCTTAAGGGGTTGGGCTACTGGGGTGAACCGAAAATCAGGGTTATTTAACAAAATTAATTTTGAAGGGGTAGGTAAGATGATTAATTTTGAAGGGATAAATAAAATTATTGCAAAATCGGATATTAATTTGTATGTACATGAGAGTGGCACAAATTTGGGCTCTATTTTTTCCCCTTTTTCTCACCATCCGGTCATCTTTTTTAATGAAAAAAAAAAAAAAAAAAAAAAAATTGTCGCCGAAGTTGCGAATCAAAAAATATTTGCGGTCAAAAAATATTTAGAGGTGGCTCAAGCCTCCCAAAAAATCAAATGTTTCATGAAAAAATTGATTTTTTTTCTCGTTCACTTCTCACCTATGGATTTTCGCTATTGTACCCCAAGTGGATTATAGTAAAAAATAATAAAACAAGGAACATTATTTTTTTTTTCAAACCTTAATCTTTCGCAAGATGTTCTATAATTTTATTTCGTAACACGTTTGATCGGAACAAGTACCAACAAAAAAAAAATCAAATCGATCCACTGTACCGTTTACGGAAAAATATTTTTTTTATATTTAAAAAAAAAAAAATTCTAAAACCATTGCGTTGATGGGCATGAAATTTTCAGAAAATTTGTTTTTTTTTTATACCTCAGAATATACTCCAAATTTCGCTGGAAAAAATGCGGGGGCAATTTTTCCCTACTTACCCGGCTATGGCCTTTGAAAAATCTGTTCCTAAAGGAAATAGGATTAATCGTTTTGAAAATTTTACAAAGCGTCAAATTTATGGGTGAGAGGAGTAAATAAAAAATTGGCGAAAATTGGCAATTTCGAAACTCTTGAGCGACCACTAAATATTCATTGGCCGGCTAGCGCTTTCGCGAGGTTAATTTTAAAATAATAAAGCGCAAAATTCATGGGTGAGAAGTGGACGAAAAAAAAATCGATTTTTTAAATAAAAATTCGAATTTTTGGGAGGCTTGAACGGTCTCTAAATAGTTTTTGACCGCTCGCAGCTTTCGCCACAATTTTATATATTAGATTATTATACAGTATTAAGGGAGACTTTGTCCTTGCAGTGCCATATTTCAGGTGTTTACATTTTATTTTTTTTAAAGGAAACGAGTAAAGCTTTTTGAGCGCGGTTTTTTTTATTGCTTTTATTCATGATATACAGATCGTTAAAAAAAATAAAATTAAAAAACCAAAATGGCGGCCGTTGCAGCTCCGCGAAAACAGGTCCTCAAATCGCGGGAGGTAAACGGCTGACATCGCTGCCCCCTCTTTGTTGATCTGAAACACAAATTCAAAGCATATTATCAATCTGTGACCCTTTGATCATGGAATGACGAATGGGTTTTTCGTTTAGTACAAATTTCGGAAAATGGCGGCAATTTAAAAAAAATCGAATTTTCGCGTTTTTTTTTCGCATAAAAAGATAAATAATAAATGCAAAAATGTATCTATCGAAAAAACGATCCGTCATTCCGTGAAGACATATTTTCTGAGTATGCTCTCCAAATTTCAGGTCGATATGTTAATTACAGCGGTCAGGAGAATGTCAGCCATTTTTGAAAACGTGTTTTCGAGAAAAACGCGTTTAAAGTTTTGTAATGTGTTTACACAAGTGTGTTTATAATTACCGCTAATCGGCAATGCCTGGTCCATAGAGGCATCCCTCCTCTTCTTCTAGCTGCTCATGTTGAGCTCCCGCTGGGCACAAAGGACAAAGTCTCCCTTAACCCTCAATCCGTGAACTTGGGTTGTTTTCGTCCTGCCTAAAATTATTTTCGTCGCAGGTTGCTTAATATTTCATGAAAAAATATTAATAATAAGAATAAAAACCCTATTTTCCCTTGAGAAAGATTAAAAATTGACCATGAATTTTTTCCGATTTTTTCATTGAAAACTGTTGGTTTGGTAGCGCGAAGACGAAAACGACCCAGGTTCACGGGATTAAGGCGTTATACGCAGTTGCAAGTCCAACAAAAGTAGTTTTTTTCGCGAATTTTTTCTGGAAAAGGATTTCATTTGGGCAACACAAAAAGTGTTAGGCAATGGAGTGGCATCTTTTAGCTTTAGATTCGCATTTTTTATTTTCAAAAATATTCATTAACATTGCTCCTGTAGGAAGTGTCCTGGAGACCCCCGAAAAAAAAGTATCCGACGGCGAGCAAAGTATCTCCGGTTTGAATTATCTAAAATGAAAAAATTAAAAAGATTCTTTTAGGGGATAGATGAATCCAGGTATTGATCCAAGGAATAGTCGAAATTTTAATTTTTGACGAAATGGTGGCTCCGGAAAGAAACAATTTCGATTTTCGACCAAATTTTTTTCGTTAAATCGTTGAAAAAAAAATAGAAATAATTATCGGAAATCTTATTCCTTCGATCAATACCTGAAGAATGTATTTGACAAGGTTGTGTTAAAATTGCAGACCGATCGGTTGAGCCGTTTTTGAGAAATCGTGCTCACCGACTTTGAAAACACCGTTTTGAGAAAAACGCGTTTGAAGTTTCGCGCGCTTACTCCGTAGCGCTCCGAGCGTTCTTACAAATATGTATGTATTTCCGAGAATATTCGCTGGATCGATTTGAAATTTTCAGAGAATATACTCACATATTTGTACATTCCAAAAATGCAATTAAAAAAAATCGATTTTTTGAAATTTCATTATCGTCCACTTCAATGAGTCCTTAAAAAAATCGGGCAGCGTTTTTGTCCCTTTCTGGGTGCGAGAGGAGTTTTTTTTTCTCCTACTGCTAAAGCAACAGTCTCGTGTGATGTCGCACACGAGGGACCAGGAGTGTTCGAAAATCTCTTTAGTTTTCGTCCCTTCTAGGAAAATGCACTTGGCATTCGGAACAACGAATTTAAAAGAGCATCGCTGATCTTGTGAAGATACGGAAGTTGTACATCGTTGTATTTTACGCACACATATAGATATACACGTGCAACTGGACCAAGTCAACCGGTCTGCACGAGCTCATTGGAGGCTCGAAAAACCGGTCGATTTTTGATATTTTTTTCTGACAAGAGTGTTGGGATGGCGCGTTCGGGATTTAACATGCAACTGATACCCAGTCTCACCAAAATTGAGTTTTTTTTAAATTGAGCAATATCGATAAACAATGGAGTTATTATTGTTTAAAGCCTAAGGCCACAGTAACGAGTATAAAATCATGTGCGAATTTAACAATTTTTTTTCGTATGGAAAAGTGATTCACTCGTAAAATTAATTATACATCTATTTAGTATGAATATCAAGCTGTTAAAAAAAATGATATATATATATTTTTTTTTTCGATGTGCAAATTGGCCTTCTTTTATCTTTTTTTTTCAACGCTCCGCGGCGTGACATTTAGCATCCACAATTTGTTGCCTAGAACAAAAAACAAAAATTCTCGTAATTCTACATTAGAATACCTAGAGAAGTACGTACGGAATTTAAAAAATATTGTTTTATTTAAAAGTTGTAGGTATTTTAACTTAAGGGGAGATATACACCTAGGAGCCGGAAAAAGGTCATTTTTGTGGGTTTTTTCAAGGAAAACTATTTGAAATTTTAAATTAAGGGGTAAGGCCACTGTAACGGCAAAAAAAAAAGGTTTTTTCACTAATTTTTTGCTCCCGAAATTGAAGGTATTTGAAAAAAAAAATTTAATGGTGTTATCGGGCATACATTAAACTTTATTATAAATTTTTTTTACAGTAAAAAAAAACAAAATGGCGGTTCCACAGCTATCTTCCCGGGACATGTTTTGCTTCCAGGGCTCCGCGGCACGCAGCACCACTGGTGCACTTTTGAATCTAGAACAAAAAAAAACCATTAATCTAGAGGGCTATAGCTAGAGAATGTCGATCGGATTTTAAAAAGTATCAATTTTTGTGGATTTGGCGTGCGTTTGAAAAAAAAAATTGATTTTTGACGAAAAAAACGGCAAGTTTTTTGTTAATAAAAAATCAATAAATAAAATTCTTGAAAATTCCGATCGACATTCTCAAGATAATGTAAATGTTCACATCTGGTTAAAATTTCAAGTAAAAAAAATGAAAATTGTTCGAGTTATGCTGCGTGCCATTTTGAAAAACCATGTTTCGAGAAAAACGCGTTTAAAGTTTTGCGAATAGTTTTTTATTGGAAAAAATTAAAAAAAGAAGTTCTTATTTTAAGGGGTCTTCTTATTCTAGAGGGTTTAAACTATTTTTTAAGCCAATAAAAAAAAATCGATTTTTCAAAAAATTTACAGTGGCCTTACCCCTTAATTCAAATTAATTATCTAAAAGTATATACATACAAAAATATGTTTAATTTTCTTTATGTAAAAATATCAAAAATATACAAGGATATTGTATGATCCTTGGAGCGTCGTCAAAAATTCTGCGTTTACGGTATCCACTGGCATTTATTAAAAAATCATCTGAAAAAAAAAACCAAAAAGATTGTTAAATTAGATACTATAATCTAGTACTTGTCATAGCCGTTTTGGAAAATATCGATTTATGACAAAATGGCGGACGTTTGAACATAAATAGTGATTTTTGGGCCAAAAATTAGTTATTATTTTGCCTATAAAACAAAAACTAAGTAAGAGAAAAAAATCCTATGACAAGTACTAGATAATGGTGTATAGGATAACCACAAAAAACCTCAAGGCAATCGGTTCATTGGTTTTCGAGAAATTTTGGGTACCGATTTGAAAAACGTGGTTTTGAGAAAAACGCGTTTGAAAATTTGGGAATGAATAAATCATGAAATTTGTCAACTTACATGGAATCATCGATACCAGGCCCATTGTGTAGGTCTTCTACGGTCGACGGAATGTTCGTAGCTACTAAATCCTCGACCTCGACCATCTAGGTGTATATCTCTCCTTAAGAAATTACTTTTTATCGAAAAGTTTCGTTATGACTGCTCATAAACTGCTCATAAAATGAAAAGTTTTCGATTAATCAGAAATTCCGTACGTACTTCTCTGCGAAATGCAATTAGGAAGATAACTTTTAAATTTGACGTTAATCGAGTAAAAATTGTTGAAGTTATTTGTCAGGCCAATTGGAAAAAAGCTGTTTCGAGCAGTTTCAAGTACAAAAAAAATTTAACAGCTTGATATTCACACTAAATAGATGTGTGATTAATTTTATGAGTGAATCACTTTTTCATACGAAAAAAAAATTGTTAAATTCGCACATGATTTTATACCCGTTACTGTGGCCTTAGACTTTAAACAATAATAACTCCATTGTTTATCGATATTGCTCAATTAAAAAAAAGACTCAATCTTGACCAAAAGTGCCGCTGTTGCTGCATGGTCAATGGGTGTAGGTGCTTCTGGCAACTAGCTCATGTGAAATAAAAAATAAACAACGTACTTTCAGTATACTAACGAAATTATCGTGCGACCGGATACTTTTGTAAAATCTTAAAAATTAAATGTCGAAAACGCCGAGCAGAAGCCAAAAAGTTGGATTTTCGAAAAAAAAAAACAACTTTGGTAATTTGTTATGAACAAATGGACAAACATTTGAAAAAAATCATCCTACCATACTAAAGAAAATGTTATAAACTGTGCTTCGTTCGAATATCAAGTGAATCGGACCAATGGATTCTGAGATACGACCCACACCGTTTCGTATCCGCAATGAAAAAGGCTCGGTAGTCACCCACCAAAAGCAGTGCCCGCACCCAGGCAAAATTTTCGTCGTCCCTTACCCTTACCTCTGCCTCCGTGCTTGTACTCCTCTGGAAATCGGTATTATCCGAGCAGATCTTGTTTCGGTTCAAGGGTCCGTTTTCTTCCCCCTGCCCACCATAAATCTGTGCTCTGTCTTGTTGGCCATGCTCAAATTTTTCGTCGCATCGTGTAAACAGCAACTTGACTCGAAAGCAAAACGAATGTGTGCACACATACACGCATATATATATATATGCGTGCCCAGGAGATCCAGGGAGCTTATATATATATATATATATATATATATATATAGCAGGGACACACACACACACACACACACACACACACACACACACACACACACATATAGATATAAGTTCCCTGGATCTTCTCGTCATCTCCCTCGTCTCTCTCCCCCCCAGTTCGTTTCTCACGTGGACGACTTGACGGAAAAACCAATCTTTGGGCCAAGTTTAATTTTTTTCTCATTCCGGGATACACAGGGTAGTATATCGACGAAGGACAATAACTCGAGCTGATGAAAAGTGTCGATTTTCATCAAAGAGTGAAATCGACACATTTATTTGTATATATAAAATTAAGGAGAAGATTAAATGTGGCGATCAATTTTGAAGCGCTCTTTGATGAAAATTGACACATTTTATCTTTTCCTCAATGATCAGAATACGATATATATATATATATATATATATATATTGGAGGAGTGGTTAGGAAACGCTAGGGGACTGGAAATCAAAGAGAAAATAGAGGCGCAGTTGAAATTGAAACCGAGCAAGCAAATATGCGACATTTTTAGGCAATTCGAACGACTGGAAATACCGGAAAGTGAAAATTAGGTTAAGTTTAAGTTTTAAGTCTATAGTTATTCCTCTAGATGTAAGTGTCTTTATAAAAACTTTGTATGGAAGTGACGGGAAGGGAAACTATGTAAACACCCTGAAAGGGTATACACGGAAATAAATACATACTACTACTATATATATATATATATATATATATATATATATATATTAGACTGATTCAAAAAAAAAAATTTTTTCTGGATTCTCGTGCTATTGTTGGGCACTGATAAAACAAAATTTCTCTAAAAAGATGGGCGCGGTCACTCAATTTTTAGAGGTGGCTATCTCGACTTTTTTGTATTTGAATTTTTTTTAACGAACGTATTGCATTTAAACATAGTCATGGCTTCGGATTACGGATAAAAATCGGAAAAGTTTTGAGTTTGTTCTTTTACAAACATAACAGAGAAAAACTGACCATACGTCGAAGTGCACACGAAACGATGAAAGAAATTTTCGAACAATGGAAATGTGCTGAAATTCCAACGCGTCGATTGAATAACGCAATCTTGAAATCAATAAAACTCCATCTAGTCTGGAAACAACTTTTAAAAAATCGAGTTAAAAAGAATTTGCCGTCACAAATATCGAAGGAGCGTAAATTTAAGAGAGATTTGGACAAACTGTTCAACGTTGCACATTTTCTTTCTGCCCAAAATGTTAACGAACTTGAGAATGGCTGGGAAGAAATGTAAATGAGTTTGAAGATAATATAAGCGTAGCATTTTGAAAATGTAAATATACGATTTATGAATAAAAGCTTATAATTTAATTTTTCGTAAAAAGTGCAAAATGTTAATGCGTATAAATAAATCTACATGAATAACGAGAGTAGTATAGACGCCATTATTGATCTACCTGGATTTGAATTGTGAATATTGCACCCTTTTCAAATTGTTAGAGTTTATTTTTGTTACGAAAAAGCTGCTGGATGTGATTTTTATCCGTAATCCGAAGCCATGACTATGCTTAAATGCAATACGTTCGTTAAAAAAATTCAAATACAAAAAAGTCGAGATAGCCACCTCTAAAAATTGAGTGACCGCGCCCATCTTTTTAGAGAAATTTTGTTTTATCAGTGCCCAACAATAGCACGAGAATCCAGAAGGAAATTTTTTTTTTGAATCAGTCTAATATATATATTAGGTGTAGTAAAAAGAAATCCATTATTTTTGCCTTCAATTTCATGCAAAAATAATGGATTTCTTTGTACTACAATATATAATCTTTTACTACTACTAATATATATATATATATATATATATATATATATCGTATTCTGATCATTGAGGAAAACATAAAATGTGTCGATTTCATCAAAGAGCGATTCGAAGTTGAATAAAATTGAATATAAATATAGTTACTCGAAAACACCAATAAATATTGATTTTACGCGAAAAAGTCAGAGACATAATTTGTATGGTTCTCCTATGTCTACATTTTGGTATCCTCAGGTTTTTTTTTCAAGTAGATGTATCGATCCTATGCCAATGCACCTCCACTTTTTCTAAGGGAAACCAACAACCTTGGGATGACCTTGAAATACGAAAAAATATTCAAAACGGTAGTCAAAGCAAGGCAAGCAATAAAGGTCGGTTGTTTGAGACGCAAATTATGTTTTCATTGCATCACACGTTCAATAAATTGTCGATCAGGTGATAAATTTCACGATACGATTTCTGAGTGACGCGTGAACTATTTGCAACGTCTCGTTGTAAATCGCTCGACAAGCGTGGCTTATCCGTTCCTTAGTGTCTTCCCGGGTGATCGGTACGTCTCTGTAGACTTCGCTTTGCAATGGAGTCCACGAAAAATCGTCCCAGGCCAGGCAACTCGAGCGTTTCTACCAACCTGCCGATCCGAAAATGTTCATTTATCTCAAGGTCATCCCAAGGTCACGATTTTTGTCGTTAGTTTTGTTTTTTTTGTGCTCTATATTTGTGGCTAACGAAAAAAGGGGTTGTCCTTGGAAAAAAGCGGTGGTGACCTTGAAATCGGGTTGATACCTTTGTTTGATAGAAAAAAATCTCTAAGGCCACCAATGTAAAAAAACAGAAACAAATCTTTCAAATTTTGTCACTGCATTTTTCGTCTGAAATGAACTAAAATCGTTTAACCTTTAGTGAATCACCCTGTATACGCTGCTTCGAGATCGATACATTTTTGCAGTTTTTCGAACGCCGAAAGTGGCAGCAGGTAAAGAAAAAAGTGTCACCCCCGGCCGATATCTCGAGTAGTAATCGAGACCGTGCGCTCAACTGCCCCACTTGATTCCTCGATCCTGAGTGAGCTTTGTGAACTCGAGATATTGACTTTCGATAATTTTTTACGTGTTTTCCTGTCAGAAAGAAATCCGGGCGATTCGAGCTATTGCAAATACATTGACAAAACGTGGATGGGGGGGGGGGGGGGGATCTTCGTTTCCTGCTATTTCTGATCTGAAATTCTTTCGTCTATTTTAGAATATTTAAGACTATTTTGGAACATTTTGTCCCGACGTTCGAGACGTTTTACGAAATGATAAAAATGATTGAGGATCTCCCCCTTAATCGTTTAAGGTGACGATATCTTCAGGCGAGGAAAAAATTGCTGATTTTCATTTTTTTTTTTTAAGGAACGATTTGTTCACCATTTTCGAGACTTAGGGTATGTTAAATGTTAGGGTAATATTGAATATTATTTAATGTTAGGGTAATATTAAATATTATTTTTTTATTTCTCTTTAAGAATGGCGGAGTTATGGCACGGTCTTTTAAACAGGTTGCGACGAATGTTGTCAGACGGCGTGACACGTAGCGTGGGAGGGATTGATCGGAAAGAAAAACCAGCGAAGATTTTTCTTTCATTAACACTGGGACGCAGAATATGAACCAAAAAAAGGTGAGAAATGTTGAAAATCGCCGAAATGGTACGCTTTGAAACAAAAAGATTGAATTATCCCGGGATTTTGCGATATCTGTGGCCCCTAATTCTGACCACGCAGCCTCCACATTTGACCCAAAATAAGACTTTTTTCAAGAGTGGTCAAAATCGGAATTCGACCCTTAAGGTGGTGAAACAAGAGTTTTGAAGTTTGTATGAGACAACATATTTGTTTGGTGTTGAAGTTTGCATCGTTGGAACGCAACGAAAGTTTCGTTTTACATTTTATTTTCCATATTTTTATATGGTGCTGAAGTTCGCGTCGTTGGAATGCAACGATTTTTTTTCTTGATCGTATTCATTTATTTATTTTCATTATTATCTAGAATATTTTTTTGCAGCTTTTGGTTATCGATTTTAAGGAAGAATTCTCGAAAATGTTTCAGTAATTTCTGTAGTCTAAATATGCCGACAAAAAAATCGACAATACGAAGAAAATATATTTTCGTTGCAGTCCAACGATGCAAACTTCAATATCATCTTTTTATTGTTACAGGCGATCTTTTTCGATAGATTCATAATATAGAACGCTGAATAAATATCTTTTAAAACAATTGAAGAAATTTTGTCGGTGAAATTTGCCAAATGAAATTAAATTCGTTGCAGTCAGATTTGCTTTAAACTTCACGTAAATACTTTACAATACAAATAATTAAACACGTATTTCAGCATTTCCTAAAATTCCACCCTTAAGAGGGTTAAACGAGAGTTTTGACGTTTGTATGAGAAAACATTTTTTTACCAAATTTACTTGAAACTTGCCAAATTTATTTGACATACAACACTATATGTTTTCCTCGCTGTTCGGTGCGTGTAGACAGTCAAGTTGTCCTTTTAACCCCGTAACTGTGTTCGTTTGGGTTGGCGTAAATACGCCAAACAAACCCAAACAAATACATGTTTAATTATTTGTATTGAAGTGTATTTATACCAAGCTGAAAATCTGACCAAAAAAGTATGTTGTATCATATAAACCTTAAAACCCCCGTTTCACCGCCTTAAGGGTCGAATTTCGATTTTTATCACTCTTGGAAAAACTCTTATTTTGAGTCAAATATTTGAGTCAATTATCCGAAAAAATGGCTACATTTTTCAACAAATACATACGTTTTTTTTTAATCTTTGAAAATATTTGGGACGTTTTAGACAATAAAGTTAGGAAGATTTATAGCAAACTTATTTTTAGAAGACCGCGCCATACCTCCGCCATTTTTTAAAGATTGACAAGAAAAAATACAATGGAACAGTCAAAAGTGATAATAAAACATACCCTGAGTCTCAAGAATGTTGAAGAAATCTTTCCTTAAAAAAAAAATCATGAAAATGGGCCAAATAATTCTCGCTTAAAGGTATCTCCCCACTTGAAAAAAAGATGAGGTATTAAAAAATTCAGAACGTGAATCCCGATAAACCGTGCTAAATTGATCAGAGCTGATGAGTTTTTTTTTCTTCTAGACCCGAGGCTAGACTCAATCGCGCGTTATTCATTTCGAAAACTTGTGCCCACTAGAGATTAGCGATTGAACGAATATCTATAACCGAGTCTTGCACAACACTCGATGCAGCAGCCGCGAAAAAGCAGGCGAGAAAAAACCAAGAGGAATGAAAAAATAAAACGAAAAGAGGGAAAAGGGAAAATTGTAGATGGCGAATTTGGAAAATTTCGGGATAATTTCGTTCGTTGACCGAACGCGACACGTTACATGATCGATTTTCAGACGGAAATGATTTAGTTGATCTGCGGAAATAGCGACTGGTTGAATCGGTATCAATATAGCCGCGGAGTGCGGTGTGATATATTGTTCGTTTGAAGTATTAATAATACCGTGGAAGTCTGGAATTATATAATTGAGATCTCAATGAATAAATAAAATAAATAGTTACTTATAAATAAATAAAATTTAATATAATATAACAATAAAACAAATAGTAAAATTGTAAATAGTTAAAAATGTTTATAAACAAGTTTAATGATAATAATACAAAAATAAATAATAGTAATGATGATGATGATGATAACAATGATAACGATGATAATTATAATACTGGTAAAAAATTCGTAATCGAGCGTAAAAATATTTGTAAATAAGAACAATGATGATAAAAATAATAACATCAATAATAATCACGTCGAGTTTTGTATAATTTGTACAACAATAAGAAGAAAAACAAGAATAAGCAGAAAGAGTGTCAGTAACAGTAGCAATATTAATTATTATAATATTCCATAATAATAATAATAATAATAAATTGGCAGATGATAAAATAGATCGAAAGCCACCTGCGATGAAAGATTCATATTTAAACGACTATACCTAAGCAGTAGATTTCTTTCATATAGATATTCATTTAAAGAGGGTCCTGGGGGCAAAAGGGCCGAGGGGGTCGACAGGTGAAAAGGTTCGCACCAGTCTCGGTGTTGGGGTGCGCAGTCACCCTTCAACCCTCCCATTTATCAAAAACACCATACACACTCCATTACAAATAGTTGCGTTGCGTTACCGAAAATAAATTACCAAAGTGCGTGACCAAAAAAAAAGTGTCGAAAAATTCTTTTTTTTTTCTTCCCGACTTTTTCGTGAGCGCTTAAGGGGGGAGATACCTTTAGGGGAGGAAAAAATGGCTGATTTTCATGTTTTTTTTTTTAACAGGAAAGATTACTTCACCATTTTTTAAACTACGGGTATGTTTTATTACTATTTTTGGCTTTTACGTGGTATTTTTTTTATTCATCTTTAAAAATGACGGAGACACGTAGAGCCATGGGAGTAATCTGAAAAAAACCAAAGATGTTTCTTTCATTAACACTCATACGCAGAATATAAATCAAGAAAAAGTGAAAAAAGTTGAAAATCTATTAAATGAAAATTTCCGAAAAGGGGCTATATTTTGCGATATATTTTTTTTAATTTTCAAAAACATTTAGGGTCATGTTTTGAACAATAAAGTTAGGAAGATTTGTACCGAATTTCATCAGAATCGGTCGGTCAGTTTTTTAGCTATACGCCACGCCAGTTTTGAAAATGCAGTTTAAATGACCGATTTTTAAAGATCAATAAAAAAATACCATGTAACAGTCAAAAGTAGTGATAAAATATACTCTCAGTCTCGAAAATGGTGCAGAAGTCGTTCCTGTGATAAAAAAATTAGAAAATCAGCAAACTTTTTCATCGCCCAAAGATATATCCCCCCTTTAATGACCCATTTGTTAAATTTATTATAATGAGTATCGTTAATAAGTTGAAATTCGGAAGGAAGAAATTGTCGAGGGACCGGAAGAGGTGGTCATTTTCGTGATTGTACCGTCGTTGTTCTTGTTTCGTCGTCCTACATTTCACGCGAAAATTGAATAATCGAATTAGCCTCGAAAGCTGGAGGAGCTTGACAGGAATATTGAAGTAATTTTGATCGCCTCGGAATGTCTATCTGCACTGACAGACAAATTCTATTGATATTATTTAAGGCCTTACCCCCACTTGTAGTGCAAAAAAGGCCTTTTTCATGAATTTTTTTAAAGAAAACTACAAAACTTTTTTAATCGATCAATATACCATCTTAAAGAACACATCTTGAAGAACTTTCAGTAATTTTTTTATTGAAAAATATTACATTGTTTAGTGGCAAATTGCCGTCAATGAAATAATGTTTTTATATACACGGTTTGCGGTGACCAACATTGCGGCGAAGTGGATCATCTGAAAAAAAAAATGCGGATGGATTTTGTCAAATATAAGTATAAACTAGTCTTTAATCGAAGGATTTTTAAAAATATTCATTTTTCACAAAATGGCGGACAGTCAAAGTTAATGGTTCGATTTTAACGAAAAAAACGGCCGTTTTTTGGCTATAAAACGGCCATTTTTTTTTTCGAAAACAAAATCGAACCATTCAAGACTACATTTTTATGTATTAAATAAGCCTGCAAAATTTCAAGAAGATCGGTTCATTAGTGTTCGAGTAATCTTGGTCACCGACTTCAGAAATGCCATTTTGAGAAAAACGCGTTTAAAGTTTCAATTAGCCGGTCGTTTACACAACGGATTCTTCTCTTTCAACGCTCATATCTCAGTCAATTTTGTTCGGATCGAATTGAAATTTTCAGGACATATTCTCAGATACTTACACTTCAAAAAAATGCAATAAAAAAACATCGATTTTTTCAAAATCGCAAGTGGGGGTAACCCCTTAACCGCGTCAATTTGATTTTTTTCAAATTAGAATAAACTGGATTTTTCATGAAATCAAATTTTTCCTCTTGCATTCCCTTATTGGAATTATTTATTTTAAATATATTCATTTATTCAAATCAAAATGTATGCAGATACAAAATCGTTGTGGTAAAACTCTGAATTGTGTTTCATTTTATTTGAGATTTATGAAATATTTTATGCACATAGTACACTTGGATTTACAGTGTATATTGTAAGCAATTGAAGACTTATTCGGATCGAATCTTTTTTTATTCAATTTGAATGTATTAAATATTTAAAAAGAATAGCTGAAGCAAATAAAAAAATATCTTTGATACAATTAAGATCGTAGTAGGTCGCGAGACAAGGAAAAAACCTATTTAATTTAAATAGAATCTATGTAAATTATATATTGTTTCTCTCTAAATATTGTTAAACTCTCAATTGAGTGTTTTATTTTATTTTGGATTTATGAAATATTTTATGCACACAGTACACTTGGATTTACAGTGTGTATTGTAAGCAATTGAAGATTTATTCGGATCGAATCTTTATTTTATTTTATTTGAATATATTCAATATTTAAAAAGAATAGCTGAGGCAAATAAAAGCTTAAAAAAATAAAATAATTATATTAATAATAAGCAAATAAAAAAGAATAGCTGAAGCTTTGATACAATTAAGATCGCAGTAGGCCGCGAGACAAGGACAAAAAACCTATTTAATTTAAGTAGATCCTGAGTAAATTATTTTTTTTTTGGCATTGTGCGTTGCAGTTGAATTAAAAAAAGAACACCACATCCTCATAACGAAGAAGTTTGCATCGTTGGAATGCAACGAAAAATTTCTTTGCTTTCTATTTCCCAAATTTTCTCCGGCAAATCCAAGCCATCAATATCACGCGAACATTTTTTAGGAACCTTTAGCGATCTATGAGCTAGATCCAAAAAATATAATTTTCGATAATAATGAAAATAAGGAAACAGTAAGAATTTTCATAGCATTCCAACGATGCAAACTCCAGTTGCATACATCCTTCAAGAACACGCATTTACATTATTTTTTATTCAATCAATAAAAAAATAATTTCCCATTCCCCCCCCCCCCTCTAGATCCTAGATCTTTTTTCCCATGTTTATTTTTCACCTCCTAATACGATTTCGAGGAAGATAAAAATCCGATCCGCACATGCGAGAGTGGCTTCTTCGCAGGTGAAAAAAAAACGAGAAAAAAATAATCCGGCCTCGCGCAGTAGGGGTGCTTCGAACTCCCGATCCCTTCTCACCCCAATGTCGGGAAGTTTTTCCACGGTGCAGGTTACTGGACTACTCAGGGGGTCGACCCCGTGAGGCGCGCGATCAACAATAATCGCGTTTGACGGACTCGATCTTTTCTGCCAATTGACTATTCGCCTCGTGTCAAATCTCACAAGAGCCGAACCACCCAAAGAGATACAAACACTCAGGCGCATACGGAACAGGAAGTATGCAGGAAATAGAAAAAAAAGAAGAAGAATGAGAAGAATAAACAAAGAGATGAGGAAATGGATGGGCGCATTTTTTCGAGAAGATCGATCGATCGGGTTTTCTTTGCAATTCCCCCCCCCCCCCCCCCCCCCCCACATATGTATGAGATTGTCATCTATAAAGATACTATATTTAAAGCATACAGTTTCCTTTTTGTAAACGCCGGAGGACTTTTCAAAATGACGTACACGTTTGCATCGTTGGAATGCAACGAAAATGTTTTTTTTTGTTTTTTTTTCAAAACTTCCTCTGGCAAGATTTGGCCTACGAAAATTACGCAAACATTTTTTTGGGATTTTTATTTACCGATCTACAACCCAAATTTGAAACATATTATTTTGGATAATAATGAAAATGAGAAATTTAAAAGAATTTCGTTGCATTTCAACGATGCAAACTTGAAACTCATTTGTCAATTAACAGGAAGAAAAAAAGAAGAGGATTTTAACGAAAGGTGTTGCCAGCTAATGGGCCGACGGGGGGGGGTACGAATTTGAGACATTTTTGAATTCGTATACATTTTTTCGAATCTCTAGGGAGGGAATCCCTTGGCGACGCCCTTGGTTTGAACTAATAACGTTTTTTCCCGATTAAAAAAAAAGACGAACGTATCGAACAATTCGTCAACTTTTGTTTCTTCTTCAATTAAGGCGTTACCCCCACTTGTAGCGCAAAAAAAAGGCCTTTTTCATGAATTTTTTTTAAAGAAAACTACAAAACTTTTTTAATCGATCAATATACCATCTTAAAGAACACATCTTGAAGAACTTTCAGTAATTTTTTGTATTGAAAAATATTACATTGTTTAGTGGCAAATGGGCGTCAATGAAATAATGTTTTTATATACACGGTTTGCGGTGACCAACATTGCGGCGAAGTGGATCATCTGAAAAAAAAATGGGGATGGATTTAGTCAAATATAAGTATAAACCAGTCTTTAATCGAAGGATTTTAAAAAATATTCATTTTTCACAAAATGGCGGACAGTCAAAGTTAATGGTTCGATTTTAACGAAAAAAAAACGGTCGTTTTTTGGCTATAAAACGGCCATTTTTATTTCGAAAAAAAAATCGAACGATTAAAAACTACATTTTTATGTATTAAATACGCCTGCAAAATTTCAAGAAGATCGGTTCATTAGTGTTCGAGTAATCTTGGTCATCGACTTCAGAAATGCCATTTTGAGAAAAACGCGTTTAAAGTTTCAATTAGCCGGTCGTTTACACAACGGATTCTTCTCTTTCAACGCTCATATCTCAGTCAATTTTGTTCGGATCGACTTGAAATTTTCAGGACATACTCTCAGATGCTTATACTTCAAAAAAATGCAATAAAAAAAATCGATTTTTTCAAAATCGCAAGTGGGGGTAACCCCTTAAAGAACTCGTATAACGAAGTTCACCAATTTATTTAGCCACTAATTGATAAGAATTCTACACATAATAATAATAATAATATACAATAATGATAATGAATTTTGAATAATAATAATCATAACATTGTTAAATAATTACAATTATAATAACAGCAACGATAACAATAATTTCCTAGTGAAAACTGAGGGGTGTTGTTGCCTGGGACAATAACGTCTGATAATAATAAAATAAAAAATAGAAAATAAAATAAAAATAACCATAATAAGTGCATTTTCAAAAGATCTCTTTTTTTCTTCAGTAAAATACATAAAGTCGAATGTTCGAATGGCCACGGGAATTAGTAGAAGCACCCCCAACTATGTTTGGCGAATGGAGGTGTGGTGCAGGAAAATGGAAGTCGAATATGCAAAAAGGAAGCAAGGTGTCTACTTGAAATAATGAAGATGGAGAATGGTGGGTGGCCAAAAAAATGCCCAAGGGAAGAAGTAATAGCAATTATCAATGGAAACCCATAAAAATGGGGAACAAAGAAAAAATACATAGAAAAAGGCAAAAAAAATGAATATTGAACAGGAAATTCAATATGACGTTGAAGTTTGCATCTTTGTAATGCAACGATTTATTATTAACCTTTTATTTCATTATTTTTAAGCTTATCTAAAGCCTGCTTTTTTTGCAAATTGAGGTCGCAAATTTTTTAATAACGATACGTTAAAACGTTTGAGTGAGTTGAAAAACAGCAGAAAAAAATTGAAAAAATAAAAAGAAATAATTTTCGTTGCATTCCAGCGATGCAAACTTCAGTATCGTAATTCAATACGATTGGAGAAAAATCTATGCGTCAATACTGCAAGAAATACAAACATAGGAAAACAGGTATGCACGTGGAAACGTATTGGGAGGACAAGATGATTAGCGGAGAATTAAAAGAAACGTGGACGAGGATAAGATGTGGTAATGTCAGGAAAAACGGGATAAATGGTATATAGACGAAAAATGTAGAATATGCAAGCAGACAATAGAAAATTTGAGTCATATTTGCCAGTTCACCGAAGTTAACCCTTCGTTGTCACACTGCGTCAAATTGACCCAGTCTATTTTCGAAAAAAAAACGTGAACATAATTTACATACAAATATTGCATAATATTTGTGGCGAAAATTATTATATTAAAAATCAGCTGGCAACGTGAAAAAAAAAATCGTTAAGATAAGTAAAATAAGAACATATATTTTGCGCCAAAGTTGAATGCTGGGTCTTTTAGACCAGCAGTGACAATCAAGGGTTAAGGGGATACTAAACCAAGAAATAGTAAATAAACTGGAGCAATGGTTGGAAAACAGCAGAGGATTTGAAATTGGCCGGAAAAGTTGAACTGAAAATTCATGCGGCAAAGCAATTATGCGATTACATCAGCCATTTTGAAAAAGTAGAAACTAGGAGAGACAAAAAAAGCAATGTAAAATAAGTTATGTAAATGAGAAGGGAGGAAAATTTATGCAAATACCCTTAAGAAGGGCATAGAAGAAACAAAATACGATTACTTCTGCTATATACCAATATATTAAATATTTATACATACTACTGTCATACACAGTACAGTAAATTTTCGGAAACTTCAGATAATTGCAAAACTTTCGATCACTTTGGATAATTGAATAATTATATTAGAATAATATAATTCATTATATAGAGCTATATAGTATCTTCGTAAACTAATAAATTAAATGAATTGTGTTATTCTAACATTATTTGGCAATTATCGAGTGATCGAAAGTTTTGCAATTATCCGAAGTGTTCGAAAACTTTTGGCCGCCTGTATACAAGGTATTTGGCGCATGGACTGATACATTTGGGGGGGGGGGGGGGGCAGTTGCTAATTTTTTCACCCTTAGACCCTATGTCCTAAGTGACTGTAATTGAGATACAATTTTTTTTTTCGTTTTTTTTTAATTACCTGAAACTTCTCTTTTAAACTATCATAACTTTTTTATTTGTGGTCGTAATAGCACGAAATAACTTTTGTTGTATTCTGCAATGCATGTTTATTATGATTAAATCGTTATTTGATACAATTGGTATCAAGAAAGTGACTCTTGAGCTTCCGTCTTAAAAATGTGTGATTGTCTGAAAAATTTCCACTCCTAAATTCATTATAAAAAAACCTTCTTCTCTTTTTTTTTTAGTTTTTTAGTTTTTATTTAATTTTTTTCATAATCAATTTCGAAGTTGACATTTTTCTTACATTTACGCATTTTTAATACATTGGAAGCTCACGAGTCATTTTCTTGAAATCAATTCTGTCAAATAATGATTCATTTATAATAAACATCCATTGCAGAGAACAACAAAAATGATTTCGTTTTATTACAACCACAATCGAAAAAGTTATGGCGATTTAAAGGCGAAATTTCGGGTAATTAAAAAAACGCGAAAAAAAATCATATTTCAATTACCGTGACACTTAGGATATAGGGTCTAAGGATGAAAAAGGTAGCAAATGACCCTCCCAATCCCCCAAAAAATTGTGTCTGTACATGCACCGAACACCCTGTGTATATTTTATCTCCAAAAAAGTATAAATATTTAATCGTATTACCACACCTTATGTGTGTGTGTGTGCATATATATATATATATATATATATATATATATATATATATATATATATATATGTATATTTATTTAATTTTATAAATAAATTAAATAAAATTTAAATTAAATTTTTTTCAAAAATGTACCACGCATATCGTGCCAATTAATTTCAAAAGTTGCTTAGTTATTGTCGATTGGTACTTTTACTAAACTGAAATTCCAGCACGGGTAAAAAAAAGATAACGCGAGGCACGCAGTTTTCTTCGATTGTATTAAAAATGGCAAAAAACCTTCAATTTCACTACACCTGTGCATATACTCCGGATCACACACGCGTGTACTTGCTCTTGACTGTGCCGATACGACAAGTCGATGGAGTTTTTTTTTTTTTTTTTTCAACATCATTTGTTTTCTTCAAGAGATATTTCCCGGTTAGTTCAAATATCTTGGCAGATAATACAGGCGGATACGCGGTAATAATATGATTGCCACGGAGACAAGACAACTTCTCTAAGGTCCCCCTTATTACAATATTTGCTGTTGAAATTTCATTTCATTTTTTAATACGCTAATGGACTATTTTTTTTATCCCGGATATCGTCAGCTCGCGCAATGTTGCTTTGTCAACAGCCAATCGGTTTTTATCCCGCCTAAGTAAGAATTCTCAAGTGATCGTCGAGTTCTCGTTGTTGCGAGAGTTATACATCCGTAGACCGTTTGTGGAGTCAAAGGAAATAATATATTTTCAATAATCTATTAATAAATATTGAATTAAAAGAAATTTGGTAAATGTTTAATTGATGAAAATTTTATAAATATTTAATGAAGTCAAATTTTAGAACTATTCAATTAATGAAAATTGAATAATCATTCGATTTATAAAAATTTGATCAATATCAGTAAGAGTATTATTTTCTTTTCGGTACCTAATATAGAGATACGCATAATATAATTTACGTATATATTTACTAGGAAAACATTTTTTTTTTAATTATCCTCTCATTTCGAACAGCAGGAGGAGAAAAAAATCGTGTCTTTTTTTTAACATGTACAGCCTTCGATTCGACGAATAAAAAATATCATATTGAATGTGTGGATTAAATATTTTAAACGTGGTCCCACGATGAAATCTTTTATTGTTGTTTTTTTTTAGTTATCGTCTATTATATATATATATATATATATATATATATATATATATATATATATCAGACTCATATGACAAAAAAAATGTTTGCAACTACTTCGAGTTAGCTTGACTGGTCAGTTATCAAATGATATTATCGTCGATAATCTTCAGAAAAATCTTATCTTTAAATTGGCTTTCTGAGGATCTATATATATATATATATATATATATATATATACACATACATACATACATACATATACACATCCATATCTAAAGTGGATGATAAATGTGTATGACCTGAAGGGTCCTTTAAAAATAAAAAATAACATCATTACAATCCTTGCGTGGCCCTCCTCGTTTTTTTTCCAGTCACGCTACGTGTTATAAAAGCATTGCAAAAAAATCTCGGTGATTATCAGCCTGACTTTGACAGTTCGGTAATAATGATCGAAAAATCCCGATAAAGCAATGTTGAAACGCTATCGCGAATTATCTTGCCTCGATAAAATAATACCAGCGAATTACGGCCAGTAAATACATATTTAAAAAATTAGAATCAAAACGTCAAAAAAATCTCCCGAATAACCGAATTTTTGAAAAATTTGTTGAGTAGCATGAAAAATAAAAAAATAAAAACTTCCGTCGAAGATATCGGATCGTAAATCACCACCGCCATAAGAGTGACATTAAAGAAGTTAAAAAAAGTAAATTTATTTATATAAAAAAACAAGTACATTCGTTGAAACACGTACGGAGAGGTCGATACCAACACTCGATCTCACCCAGTCACGTACAGTCGCGATAAATTTCGTAATAAGCGGATAAACAGGCGAATCAAATAACATCGCACCTTTACTTTTTTTTTTTTATTCATTTTTGGTTTTCACTTCAATTACTCGGCGTTACGCAATGTGAGGTTTTCAGGCATCGGCCAAAAACGTCGAGCACACACAGCACACACGGATCTACGAGATATGGCGGGCATGTGTATGTGCGCGTGTTTGTATCGCGAAACGAATTAATCGAACACCTGATTCAATGGCGTTGGGTAAAATGATCGGTCGTATTCCGGGCCTGGGATCGCAGATGTGTGATATTCGATTTTTACTTGCGATTTTTATTCTCAAGTAAAGTCGGCCATTTTGTAAATCGAAAAAAATATATATATTTTTTCTAACATACTAAATAGATATTTATACTAAATATATGTGTAATTAATTTTATGAGTGAGTCACTTTTTTATCCGAAAAAAAATTGTTAAATTCGCACATGATTTTATACCCGTTACCGTGGCCTAAGGCCTTAAGGAAGCATATCGTGCCAATTAATTTAAAAAGTTGCTTAGTTATTGTCGATTCATATCATTTGTAGAAATGGCATGCAAAAAACCAAAACCATAATATAACGCCCAAAATCTCGGAAACCGTGGTACTTTTACTAAACTGAAATTCCAGCATACAGTAGGACATGATATGACCCATCAACAGTTGAAGGATTATCCATTTATAACAGGACACCCCGTATACACACACACACACACACACACACACACACACACACACACACACACACACACACACATCATACATACATACGTACATGCATATATTTATATATATATATATATATATATATATATATATATATATATATATATATATATATATCAAAATAACATTGCTACATCTGCATTAATGAATAAAAATATTTTTCATACAAAGATTCAGACAAACTTTTATAAAGATATCGGATACATCTTCGAACTGCGCCTTCATGTTCAAAAAACATGATAATGCTTATATGGTCACAGTTACTATGGCTGTCCTGACAACATTCAATAGAGCCCTGGAAAAATCCTGACCTCAAGCGTTTGAAATATATATATATATATATATATATATAGATAGATATTATTATTCTTTCGATAGATTATTCGATAGATTATTATATATATCTATCGAAAGAACATATTATTACTTCTGCATTTACGAATAAAAATATTTGTTATACAAAAATCCAGACAAAATTTTATAAAGATATCGGATACATCGTCAAACTGCATCTTCATCTTAAAAGAATATGATAATGCTTATATGGTCACAGTTCCTAACGCTGTCCTGACAAAATCAGATCACTTATTCAAAAAAGGGTCCTCGCAGCAACCATTTCTTAACTTTTTTCCAAATGTCCTAATAGCTAACACTACGTACGATTTTCTCTATATAATTTACAAAAATGGACTTGCGTAACATTTTCTTGAAGATTACGCTACAGTAGCATTGTTAGTGCGATTTTCAATGGTCATATATAGGTCTTAAAAAAAGTTCTGATAAAGTCCTTTTGACTAATATATATATATATATATATATATATATATATATATATATATATATATATATATATATATATATATTAGGGTGGCCGTTATTTTGGCTTCGGTAAAAACAATTTAACGTCTAGCAAAAAAAGTAATCGAGATATAAACAAAAAAAATCTGTGTAAAATTTGGACGCGCTGGGATAAGGAGAACACGTGCCACCGAGCAGTTAAGTTTTCAAAAAAACATGAACTTTTTTAAGGCCTTACTGAAATATTTATTAGTCTCATAATATTAATTAAAAAATCTGGAATTGGGTACATTGATTATACACATTAAGAGTTACAAAATATATTATTTACTGATTTTTTTCCATCAATCACGTACCGCAAATTCGTACCTTTACATGAAATATTACATAAGTAATATAGCAGTTCATCTATGAAATGATCGAAGTAGAGGACATTTGTTTACGTTCGGAATATTTTTGTGATATTCGGCGACAACTTGAAGAACAAATTGTATTTAATCTTCATCATAAGTCAATCGATTGTTATACTCGGTGATAAGTTTGATCCCTCGCTCCGCTATGTCGTTGCAGACTCTAATTTTTTTAAATCAATTGCGCTCCCATTTGATAACTCTCGTTCGAGTCCCAAACAGATACATCGGTGTCGAGAAAAGTACAATCAATTTTGAATCGTTCAAAAAACGCCATAGATCCGGGACTAATGAAGAAATCAATGTCTTTATCGAGCAAAAACAAGTAAAGTCTGACTGGAAAACAAAAATTTGCAGAAACGTAAAGATTTCACGTGTTATATTTTTTTTTCTATGTCCAACAATGGCAAACCAACTCGGTCGGTAAAAATGAGCGGACGAAGCGCCACGACCAAATTTCGAACTATTTGTCCGCACTATATTTTGTATTATCGCCACTACAGTTGAAAAATCTTCTCGCAGGCTCAAGAAAAAAAATATCATTTTGAAGCATTCCATACACGATTATTATATTATTATTTGCATTAAAAATCCGCACCGATAATTAATTCACTGCTTCGATTTCCCGCCACAATGTGGCCAAACCGCCACGTCCGTTTCCAAATTTCCCATTAATTTTTCAATCTACTCCCGACTGTACATAATTGATGGGAAAAAATCAGTAAATAATATATTTCGTACCTCTTAATTTGTACAATCAATGTACCCAATTCAACAAATTTTTTAATTAATATTATGAGACTAATGAATATTTTAGTGCGGGTATTAGAAAAATGCATGTATTTTTGAAAATTAAACTGCTCGGTGGCACGTGTTCTCCTTATCCCAGGGCGTCCAAATTTTACACAGATTTTTTTTTTTCATATCTTGATTAGTTTTTTTGCCAGTAAATTTTTTTTACCGTAGCCGAAATAACGGTCACCCTAATATATATATATATATATATATATATATATATATATATATATATATATATATATATATATATATATATATATGCATACATTATTTTAATATTTCACTTGAATAACATTTTTTGGAGAAGATTG
>OZ023320.1:5405142-5410649 GCA_964007375.1 Ophion obscuratus
AAAAAATATTCAAAATTTTCTTTTTCACGCGTTTAGGGTTAGAAGTATTGATACCAAATTTCATCAGAACCGGTCGATTCGTTTTTTTAGCTATACGTCACGCCAGTTTTGAAAATGCAGTTCATAATACCGTGACGTACCTCTGCCATTTTGAAAGATGAATAATACATTTAAAAATCCATGCAACAGCCAAAATTAGCAATAAAACATACCCCAAGTCTCAAAAATTGTGAAGAAATCTTGCCTTAAATCTTGACTTTGTCCTTGGAGTGCCATATTTCAGGTGTTTACATTTTATTTTTTTTTAAGGAAACGAGTAAAGCTTTTTGAGTGCGGTTTTTTCTTGCTTTTATTCATGATATACAGAACGTTAAACAATTTTTTTTTGAAAAAAAAAAACCAAAATGGCGGCCGTTGCAGCTCCGCGAAAACAGGTCCTCAAATCGCGGGAGGTAAACGGCTGACATCACTGCCCCCTCTTTGTTGATCTGAAACACAAATTCAAAGCATATTATCAATCTGTGACCCTTTGGTCATGGAATGACGGATGGGTTTTTCGTTCAGTACAAATTTCGGAAAATGGCGGCAATTAAAAAAAAATCGAATTTTCGCGTTTTTTTTTCGCATAAAAAGATAAATAATAAATGCAAAAATGTATCTATCGAAAAAACGATCCGTCATTCCGTGAAGACATATTTTCCGAGTATGCTCTCCAAATATCAGGTCGATATGTTAATTACAGCGGTCAGGAGAATGTCAGCCATTTTTAAAAACGTGTTTTCGAGGAAAAACGCGTTTAAAGTTTTGTCATGTGTTTACACAAATGTGTTTATAATTACCGCTAATCGGCAATGCCTGGTCCATAGAGGCATCCCTCCTCTTCTTCCAGCTGCTCATGTTGAGCCGCTAACATCTCCCGCTAAATTTCAAGGACAAAGTCTCCGTTAAAAAAAAATCATGAAAATTAGCAAATGTTTTCCTCGCCTACACGTATCTCCCTTAATTCTCTATTGATCATCCTGTCTTCTCAATATTTTTCCACGTGTACACCTGCCTCCCTCTGTTCATATTCCTTGCGGTATGTTTACGCATCGATTTTGCCCCATTCTTATTGAATTTCTCGTTGATCTTAATTTTCATACCTCGTTCCATTCTTCTTTCCAGCTCCCTTATCCAGTATGCTTATATTTTACTTTATACTTTATAATTATATTTTTATAATTATATTTTTTATAATTTTTTAAAACTTTACTTTATAATTATTTGCTTCATAATTTGCGTTACACTTGATACATTCCAGTGCACAGGATTTAATTTCATTTGATGCATACGAGCTTCCTCCACTTCGATTTGTTTCAGACGACATGGATATTGAGTCCCTGTACGATTACGTAGACGAGGAACAAGATTTTTACGAAGAAAGTCCCGGAAGCAGAAAAGGCTATCCCATTGATCACCGGGCCCTCAAGGTACGTGATATGCGATTTCAGTTCAATTTATCCTCGTTTCCGTCGGACCCCCCCCCCCCCCCCCCCGCTGCCCCGACCATACGTAGGCTAACGATCCCCCAGACCGAATCAAATGCAATATGGGGAACGAAGTCGTGTACGAATTTGAAGGCGTGCATTTTCACGAAGTCGACTAAGGCCTCAGGCCACTCCAGAGGCCGAAAAAAATAGGCTTTTTGGGGATTTATTTTTTTTCAGAAAAAATACAAAATAAATCGAGATTACAAAAAAGGGTGTTTATCATACATATCAGTGACTGTATACAATAATTTTTTCGAAGGCATTAATTTCAAAATGGCGGCTGTGCAGCGTTCATCTCAAAACTGCATTTTTTAAGTTGGCCGGAAACATAACTCAGACAACTTTCAACCCATTCACTTGAAATGTTGAATATATCTTGAAAAATACATAGTCTATGGAAGTACGTAGAATTTTTTTTCTTCATATTGCATAGTTCAATTTTTATTAACAATTGTTATTAACAATTATCTGACGATTTTTTAGGCGATTGTTATTAACAATTATTAACAATTATTACAATTATTAACAATTATCAATTGTTATTAACAATTATCTGACGATTTTTTAGGCGAATTTTTGGAAAGTGAAAAATTTCGTAATCTTTTAATCTCTTCTTGTAATCTTGTAATTTTAAATAATCTTGTAATTTTCGTAATCTCGATTTATTTTGTAGTTTTTCTGAAAAAAAAAAAATTCCCAAAAAGCCTAGTTTTCGGTCTCTAGAGTGGCTTAACCCCTTAAACGATTGAGAGCCCGCGTAATGGGGGCGAGAGAGCGAGAGAGAGAGAGAGAGAGAGAGAGAGAGAGTTTAGATCCAGTTTAATTCATTGAAACAAAAGTGCACCGGGCTCCCTCGAAACGGGACGGGTGTCTCGACCCGAACGAATTCAATTACAAACGCGAGCGTCATAGTGTTTACGCTCGTTGGTAGTTGCAGGAGGGCTTGATAGCCACACTGCGCTTGTACGTCGGATAATAAGAGCAAAAGCGTTTCACAGCCACGAAATAATTGAATAAAGCGTACAAATGTGTATACTGGCGGGTGGAGAGGGGTACCGCGCCTCGTCGTGTCATCGAGCCTGAGAACGTGTGATTTGCTCCCTGACAAAAAATTACGGTAAACCAACACGCACGCGCATTTCCTCACTCGATCACTTGGAATACATTCGATGTCGAAATGTGTCCCTCAATTGTCGAGCACTTGTGATTTGTAAAGCGTAATTCAACTGTGCAATCGCGGAACGGAGGGAACGTGTTTACGACCTTGGCAAAGGGTAAATATGGCTGGGGCATTGTTCGTTGATTGGCCATTATTTCGAAAATGATTGGAAATCGTTCGTTCGAGTCGAATTATTATTGTTACTTTCCTTATAATTATTATCGAGTAGGTATCATCATTTATAATTATGATTATCAAATAACGACGATATTAGTTATTATTGTCGATGATAATCTTTAGATCGAATTATTCTTTTGGATTCCAGTATTTGTTGCATTATTTTTATTATTGAATTGTAAGCGTTGTTATGGATACAGTATTAATAAGTAATTAATAATGGTGAAATTATGATGATTATAGTTATTGAATAATCGATACATTATTGTATTGATTGAAAATTCAATTATTGTTGCTTTTGTTGTTGAGTAGCTATCATCATTAATAATTCATTATCATCATCAAATAATAACGATCCTACCTTAGTTATCATGATACATGATAATTTTTAATTCGAAATATCATTTTGGATTTTAATATTTGTTGCATTATTGTTATGGTTAATAATAATCAAATGATGAATAGGTAAGAAACGCGAACAGCGTGTACTTTGGGGAAAAAAAATAAATTAAATATAATCAAATGATGGTAATAATTATTGAATATTCAATGTTACGACAACAATCCATTAATTAAAAATTAAATTATTATTACCATTATTATTGTTGCTGCTGTTGAGTAGCTATCGTTATTAATAATTAATTGCGATTATGGAATAATAATGTTGTCAATTGTCATTATGAACGATACATTTTAATTTGAACTATTAATTTTGAATTTTAGTATTCGTTACATTAGTGTTGATAATCTCAAATGGTTGTTATTAATCCAAGATTATAAGGTAATTAATAAAAATCAAATGGTGATAATAGTTGTTGAACAATCGATGTTACAGGAATAATTTATTGATTAAAAATTCAATTATTATTAAGTATTTATTATTATTAACAATAAATTATTGTAATAACTAATCAATTAAAAACTAAATAATCGTTCTTGTCATGTCTATCATTATTATTATTTATAATAATTGATTATAAATAATAATAATGATAGAAATGACAACAATGATCATTTAGTTTTCCATTGATTAGTTATTACAATAATTTATTGTTAATGATAATAGATACTTAATAACAATTGAATTTTTAATAAATATATTCTTCCTGTAATATTGATTATTCAACAACTGGAATCACCATTTTATTTTTATTAATTACTTTAAAATATAGGATTAATAATAATATTATTAATAAGTATTATTACAAATAATATTTATTAATATTATTTATAATAATTTATTATAAATAATAATAATGCTAGAAATGACAACAATGATAATTTATCGATTAAAAATTCAATTATTATTAAATATCTATTATTATTAACAATAAATTATTTTAATAACTAATCAATTAAAAACTAAATGATCGCTGTTATTTCTATCATTTAATAATGATAGAAATGACAGCAATCATTTAGTTCTTATTTATAATAATTTAGTTTTCATTTATAATAATAATTTATTTCTAATAAATTATTATAAAGTCGTGATCACAACAACCAAAGAACATCAGTTTGAATGACGATTTTTTAAATTATTCGTTTTATTTTCAATGATTAATAATCGTCAATTGAAAGGAAAGTTTTACTTTTTTACATTTTTACAAAAGAAATTATGGGTGCGTATGCGAAAAAAATTAAAAAACAAAAAACAAATTGAAATCGAAGGGAATAAGTTAGGGCAGTGAAGTGATGATGGTGCGACTGAAAAAAGATGTCTGGATGTATCTCGTCGATATAGTTGGACGAGAGTACGACGTACCGTTGGACGGGCTCTCGTACGTGGCCGGGGGTCGACGACGTCTTTCCCGCCCGTTTAGGAAATAACTCGCGTTACGCACTCCAGACGGGGCGCAAAACCTGTCCAGACTCCGCGCGTAACCCTAGAATAGGTGTATGGCTTTTCTCGGCTCGCCGGGCACGCAACGAGAACGAGAACGTACATAAACGTGCGGCCTCATTCGGGCGAATCGCCAATTGAACGAGCGTTAATCCTGCTCGTTTGTTTACCGTCGCGCTTGCGATTACTGTACGGAGAGATACCGCGCGCGTCACGGGAATGTATGGCTGATCTTGCCTCGAAACGTACCTACGTATGATTGGCCTCGGGTCATTCATTTTCTCTGCATTGCACGTAGCCAGAGGCAAGTGGCTCGTTTGGATCGAACATTTTGATAGGATTTTTCATCTACCGGGCGTTTTTTTTTCTAAAAATTCGATGAAACGATATATGCAGGTCGACTGAATTTCTGACTCAAAATAGAACCCAAAGAAAATGATTTTTTTTTTTCGGTGAAAGAACGCTGTTTGATAAACTCAAACAAACCCAATCATTTCTTTCGTTGGTAGGACAAGATTTTGGCAAAGGCAAACAAACCCAAACCGTTTCTCTCGGTGGTGGAACGAGACTTCGACAAACCCAAACAAAGCCAAACAAATCGTTTCTCTCTGTGGTGGAACGAGACTTCGACAAAGCCAAACAAATGCTTTCCTTTGATGAAAAGACGCGATCGCGACAAACCCAAACAAATCCAAACAAATGCTTTGTCTTTCAAAGCATGCGATCTCGACAAAACCAAACAAATAATTCCTCTCGATAAAACAACGCGATCTTGACATCCCAGAATCGAGTCTCGCTT
>OZ023320.1:5410849-5451329 GCA_964007375.1 Ophion obscuratus
TACGTAGGTACACGTAGACGTCGATATTTCCGAAGATCGATAATCGCAAGATGACTTTGGACAGATACGACATGTTACAGGCCCCGTCGTCAACCGATCAATTATAAATAGCACACACGCGAGAAAGACTCTCCCCATTCATAGAATCACAATTTGAAGTTCTATTCTCGGAGTGCACGGACCGTAGTATCGGAAAGGTGGAAACTGCGAACCGTCGAGAGCAGCCGAGCGGTTGAGAAAACGATAAATTGGCTGAAAAACGAAAAGAAATTCATTATGGCGAAGTTTCGATCAATCTGATCGAGAATATTAATGGGCGCAACGCGCTATTGTACATGCCCGTGTATACAACATCAGGGTAATTGGATATTCGATTTTTTCCATCTGCAATCTCGTTTTTTATGCCTTCCCACCTCTGCTCGACGTTGGCGTGATAATCATTTATATCTGGCTCATCGGGGTACCTTCTTTCCCTCCCTGCATTTGCAGTTGGATTTTTCCTGGTATAGCGAAATGCGAGAGAGACAATCGATAATGGAAAATAAAAGGGCTCCTGGGGTGACGAGTATGAATTTTATATGTTTATGCATATTTGAAAGGGACGATCGCAGAAAAATCCGGTACGAAGTGATTGACGCGGAGGGGTTGATCGCTTTTTAATACCTGTATGTAGGAAATTGTACCAGCGGTACGAATAAACACGAAAAGGAATCTCGATCAACTTTTTATTCGTACTGAAGTGTATATTTATTTATTTCGTTATTTATTTATTTATTCATCTATTTAGTAGTAGTAGTATTTTATTCTGTTTATACACGGAGAGAATTAAAAAGTAATTTTTGTCGTGAAATTCACGGTAAAAATTACCGTGATATATTTCAATGTGGTGACAAGTGAGAAAAACATAATAATTCGTATGCATCAAGTTTGTTTTTTTAATCACGTTACAGAAAATTTCAAATACGTAGCTAAAATTTTACTATACGAGAAGGGTAGCGCGCACGATAATTTTTACCCAGAGCACAATACATTTTCCTATAACACTCATTAAATTTTATAACAAATCGTAAAATAACTGTTATAAAGACGATAATTTTTTATACACATTTTTGAAAGGCATAAAATAATAAAATGCACAGTAAAATTTCGCTGATATTGTATATTTTTTCAATTTAAGTTTTGCGTATTTTGTAAAACATCAAAATTTACGAAAAAAATCTGGTAAAATATTCTATCTGACGGAGAAATTTTATTTTATTTTCGTGAAAATCTGTGTTTTACCCAGTAATAATAAGCGAAGTTTCAGGGTTGTCATCTGGTTACCGTTACTGCACGGTAATTTTTAACATTTAATTCTCTCCGTGTGCCCTTTTTAAGGGTGTTTACATAAATGCCCCTCCCTTCTCATTTACATAAATTATTGTACATTTTTTCCCTATGTTTGAATTTTTTGCAGTATGTTGACGCATCCATTTTGATGGTGTTGAAGTTTGCAACGTGGAAATGCAACGAAAGTTCTCTTTTTTTTTTCATTTTTAGTATAATGAATCATTTTTTAATTCTCAAGGTCGTGGATCTATAATGAGGATGAGAGAAATCGTTTTAATGATTTTCGTGGCGTAAATCGACGAAAAAATGTGAGCAATAGAATAAAAATGAACTTTCGTTGCATTCCAACGATGCAAACTTCATCATCATTCGATTTTGGTCCAATTTTATTGACTTTCTTGATCGATTAAAATTTGTATGCCTCTTTCTATTTTTATTTCCAGCTCCCTTACATTTCCATTCCACCTGGTTTGTCAGATTACCCCTTCACCTACGTTTTCCATTGGTTTTAAAAATTAATTTTCTCTATTTTCATGAGCCATAATTTATAATTGCTGTTCTTCCGTTAGGCACTTTTTTGGCCACCTGCCATCCTCCGTCTTTATTATTTCGAGTAAAAATTTGCAAAGTCATACGTTGGACCACCGCAAAAAAATATACACGTAAATAAATAAATAAATTCTCCTTCCTCCAATTGAATTTTCTTTGCTTTTTTTGTCGAAAAAATGAATTCCGGTCGTAAATCAAATCCGTACTGGACTAGAAGGAAAATAAATCGCTTCGATGATAAATGCGCGAACGGAAGGCGTGAGAAAACGCGAGAAAAAATTGCACCGTACACGAGCAAGCCGGTGCATTGAAATAGATAAAATTATTTATTTATTCAATGGAAGCGTCGCTGGGCTCCGTTAGAATTTAAATGTTACCATGAAATTTCCTTGTGGCCGTTCGTTGAGCGGGTTATTTTATTCAGCGCTTGAATTTTCATGAGAATAAATGCAGGTATTCATTTTCCGATTTCCTGTGCACCATTGTCGCTCTGCTTGGACTGAAATAATTTATTTTCGCGATAAATATAGATTTTCGGTATAGTTACTTTTTTTCGTCTGCTTTTGGGAGGGTAAGATCATTTTGGAAGAAATTCTGCGAGAATTCTAATAGTGAACTGAAATATATATACATTGATGAAAAATGTTGCCTGTGATTTGCGACGATGTTTATAGTGATTTGTAGCATATTACAAGATACGATCTGCTATACACGTATTTGGTGTGTTATTCAAGTGTTGGTACAGGCGTCAATGCACGTCAACTAAATGAGTAGAATATTTCATAAATCCAAAATTAAATAAAATACAATTTTGGTGAAATTTTGCACAGATCTTTTTTTTAAAATATAAGTGACTGTTTAAGGGGAGATATACACCTAGAAGCCAGAAAAAAGGTCATTTTTGTGATTTTTTTTTCAAGGAAAACTATTTAAAATTTCGAATTGGGGTTTTAATTATCTAAAAGTATATACATTCAAAAATATGTTTAATTTTCTTTATTTAAAAATCTGCGTATACGGTACCCAGGGGGTTTCTTAAAAAATCATCTGAAAAAAAACCAAAAAGATTATTAAATTAGATACTATAATCTAGTACTTGTCATAGCCGATTTTGAAAATATCGATTTATGACAAAATGGCGGACGTTTGAACATAAATAGTGATTTTTGGGCCAAAAATTAGTTATTATTTTGCCTATAAAAAAAAACTGAGTTACGGAAAAAAATCCTATGACCTATCCTATCCTAAACTTTACTATAATTCTTTTCGAATAGTCCATTTTTTTAAGATCTTCTAACAAACTATACTCGAAAAACGTCAATGTTAACCATATGAATTGTACAAACTTGAAAAGAATAGTAGAAGTTTAACTGAACAAAACTTAAGGGGTTTTCTCACTTTAGACGCTAATAAAAGGCTATTTTCATGAATTTTTTTGATAGGTTTATATTATCGATATTGATATAAAAATTGTTAGAATTAATAAATACACTTTCGAAATACATTTAAATTTTTTTCAATGTATTTATGTAACCCAAAGAAACTTAAGGCGTTACCCCCACTTGTAGCGCAAAAAAAGGCCTTTTTCATGAATTTTTTTAAAGAAAACTACAAAACTTTTTTAATCGATCAATATACCATCTTAAAGAACACATCTTGAAGAAATTTCAGTAATTTTTTTATTGAAAAATATTACATTGTTTAGTGGCAAATGGCCGTCAATGAAATAATGTTTTTATATACACGGTTTGCGGTGACCAACATTGCGGCGAAGTGGATCATCTGAAAAAAAAAAATGCGGATGGATTTAGTCAAATATAAGTATAAACTAGTCTTTAATCGAAGGATTTTTAAAAATATTCATTTTTCACAAAATGGCGGTCAGTCAAAGTTAATGGTTCGATTTTAACGAAAAAAATCGAACGATTAAAGACTACATTTTTATGTATTAAATAAGCCTGCAAAATTTCAAGAAGATCGGTTCATTAGTGTTCGAGTAATCTTGGTCACCGACTTCAGAAATGCCATTTTGAGAAAAACGCGTTTAAAGTTTCAATTTTCGGTCGTTTACACAACGGATTCTTCTCTTTCAACGCTCATATCTCAGTCAATTTTGTTCGGATCCACTTGAAATTTCCAGGACATATTCTCAGATACTTATACTTCAAAAAAATGCAATTAAATAAAAAATCGATTTTTTCAAAATCGCAAGTGGGGGTAACCCCTTAAATATAGTACGAGCGCGTAATCTTAATTTCTATAGATTTTGTTCAAATTTTAACCAGACATTGTTCATATCATTATGCATGTTTGAGTGAAATTTCAGAACAGTCGATTATTTATATTGGGAGATGATGGGTTTTGAAATTGCAACTTTTAACACGGTAGGGTCTGCATTGAAATTTAGACAGAATAATATTGCGTAAAAAATATTTGTTCCCTATAATAAGAAGACATATGGCAACACCGCATCGTTCCACGTCTTTAATGACGTGAGTTTGCGCGGTATATTTAAAATAATACTGCAACACAAATTTTTATTTGGAAGTAATTTTTAATCGAACTAAGTTTTTAATTAGATATAAATGAACAAACGCTTCTATTTGTTAATGAAGATAACATAAACAATATAAAATATTTATATTTATAATGGAAATATGTTTTTATGACAACATTTTTAACTTTAGGAACACGATGATTATTTTTGTCTCGAAATATTGAACAATACTGTTCTGCGGTGTTGCTGTATGTCTTATTGTTATAGGGGACAAATATTTTTTACGAAAAATTATTCTGTCTAAATTTCAATGTAGACCCTGCGGTGTTAAAAGTTGCAACTTGAAAAACCCATTATCTTCCGATCTAAATAGTCGACTGTTCTGACATTTCACTCAAAAACATGCATAATGATATGAACAATGCCTGGTTAAAATTTGAACAAAATCGATAAAAGTCAAGATTGCGCGCTCGTACTACCTTAAATGCGTTTTTCTCGAAACAACGTTTTTCGACGGCTTGTTGATAAAATCTTCGAAACTACTGAAGCGATTCTTATAGAATTTTAACCACATATTCTTTACAACTATATCTATAGCGCATATCAAGGATTTTCAAAATTATCATATTTACTATTTTTTTTGTTGCCAAAAACTGAAAAAACTCGTTTTTTTCAATGTCCGCCATTTGGTTATTTTTGCATGTACAACAAATCGTATGATATGTGCTATAGCCATTAAGGGGCTATACCAGTATGAACGCTGAAAATTTGGGTGATTTTCGGGAATTTTTTGGAAGAAAAGTATTCAATTAAATGTTTCGGAAAATTAAGAATATATTTGGCTACATTTGACCTATATTACTTTATATTTTTATAGAAAACTCTTGAATTCCAATCGACTTATGCGCTGTCTTCGGAGGCGCCAAAAAAAAGTTCCTCCACAGCTGACATGATTCGGCCGATTGAGTAGCTGAAACCGAAAAAAGAAAAAATGTCGTTAAACTGGAAGATATTTCCTGTACAATGACATAGGATTTTCGAAAAATATCAAAATCTAACAAAATGGCGTAGGTATGAAAAAAAGTCTATTTGCTTGCCAATAAAATGTTAGTTTTTATCAATGCCAAATCGTCAATTTTCATCCAATCAAAAATATCCTACGTCATTGTAGAGTAAATATATTCAAGAATATTTAGTTCAAATTTCAAGTCAATCGGATAATTGCTCTTTGAGTTACATCAGCAAATTTGAAAAATCTCATTTCGAGAAAAACACTCTTAAAGATTGAATTATCGATTTTCGCAAGATAAAATGATCAGAGCTACGGCCGTGAATTTTTTACAGGATATTCTTGAAAGTATAAACTGTCAAAAAGGCAAAGAAAAATAGATTTTTTAAAGTGTCACACTGGTATAGCCCCTTAACATATTGAATCTAAAACCGTTTGATTTTTTTGTTTCGGATTATCGATCTCAGAGATTTCATCGACAGCGCAGACCTACCATTTTTTTAGGACATTTTTTTAACTACGTTTTTCGTCTATAAATAGTGACTTGAATAAGTAAATATTTCAAATGTATTTCGAAAGTATTTATTAAGTGTATTTATTAAGTATTTATTAGTTTTATATAAATATTTATTAAGTATTTATTAAGTGTAACTTTTATACCAATATTTATAATATATTTTGTTAAAGCACTGAATTACCCATATCTATATTGTCGAGCCCTTTACAATAGTAAATAATCGTTTCGGGGATAACAGATAGTCAAACACGCCACCCAAATCGCATGTTTACGTGTACTTTTCGCTTGTAGTCGTGTCAGCCATGTTATGATTGCAGTGTCAATAAACCACAACGAATTCCACTGTCCCCTCTTTTACCATGGGCGTTTTTTTCGAAATACCATTGGCTTTTGTCTCAGTGTGACAAAGAGGGGAAATTTATGGGATGGGAAAAAGAGAGAAATGTTTTGATCGTTGAAGAAATCGTTCTTCGTCTCTCACACTATACTAATCGATCAGTAAAACATCGCGACGCTTGTTCGAACGATCGAACGCACGAGTGCATACTACATTGAGGCTACAACTCGCCGTAAAAGGCTCGAGCGACGCGAGAGTCGGAAATATTTATCTCCGGTGTACATTGGATGTTAGGCGTGTTCCGCTCGGTCGAGCGTGCGCCTGTACAGTCTTATACTTCTGTATTCTTGTGATCGTAAAATTACGCATTTAACGGCGTAGAAATGTCAACGAAAAAAAAAAAAAAAAAAACGTCAAGTGTCATTGCCCTTTGAAACGAACATAAATAAACAAAAATCGGGCTTGATTTTGTATTTTATCGAAGTTTCTTCATTCTGCACATTGTGAATAGTAATTAATTTTTTAATTGGTCGAGGGCGAATGCTTGTGTACATTTTTTATTTGAATTAATTCTCGAACTGATTGAAGTTTGTTCGTTCTGTCAATGATTGATTTTTATGAATTGTTTTATTGACTGTAATGAATTCATATTGAAAATTACTAATTTTGATTAATTCTCAAATTTATTGAAGTTGATTAATTCTGCTAATTCGTGATTATAATTAATCTTCTAATTAGTTGAATTTGATCGACTCGGTAAATTATAAATTTTAATCAGTTCTCAAACTGATGAACGTTTATTCGTTCTGTTGATGATTTATTATTATCATTTTTTTAAATTGACTGATGTTGATTAATTTCGGCAATTATTAATTTTGATAAATTCGTAAATTTATTCAAGTTGATTAATTCTGTCAAGTGATCATTTTGATTAATTTAGAAATTGATTGACGTTGATTAATTCTGTCAGTTGATAATTTAAATTAATTTTCGAATTGATTAAAATTGATTAATTATATCACCTATCAATTTGGCCTTTTCCGAGTTTAAGTACAATAAAATAAAATAAAAATACCAATCACGAAATGGAAAACCAGACGGTTTAAAATCCTGCATCGAACCCAAATCCTGAGAATGGGGTTCTCAGGATTTGGGTTCGATACCCCGGAAACCGTTTTCCTCGGTATCGAAAGAAAGAATTCCGTCATTATTGGAGGTTTACCCGGACGAGGATATAACTGGAAATTCCGCAGGACCTCCACTTGCATCTCAGGTGTACGTACGTGTAAAGAACTATAATTACACGTGACCTGTAACTTTAAAGTGGCGGTATATGATGATGTCGCCAGAGGCTCGTCCCGATACTCTTTAAATATATCGCGCCCCACCGGGACCCCGCATCCGGTGATCCGGAATTATCCATAACTCGGTAATTGATAATCGAATTATATATATACACGACGGCTAACTCGCGAGGACACTCTCTGTTAAAAACTGATTAAAAAGAAGAAGCAAGAAAACACGGGGGAGAAAATGAAAAAAACAGTGGATTCAATTTTGCACAATTGAAAAATATATATTTTTTCCAATTTTTAATTTGATAATTCACTTTTTTAATTTATTTTTCAACCCATAATTCAGTTCTCATTCTTCGTCTTTTATCATCGCTGATGCTTTTGTTCATATTATTTTCAATTGGCAATTCAATTTTCTTTTTTCTTCGTCGACAATTCATTATCGGCTTCCATAGTTGTTTTTTTTCTCGCGACTAAAATAATAATACAAAACGCCCTGAAAACTAATACTCTCAAATTCTATCTCTTATTATATTATAAAATCATTTTAATCAGTACTAATATAATAATAATGAAAAAAAATACGGCGCACTATTGAAAATTGCCATGATAATGTTATAATCGACTCATTCCTCACTTTCGATCTAATAACACTAATTACCTTATATAGAATTAATTCATGGCATTTATGTTACAATTGAAAATTGCAATGATGATGTTATAATCAACTCATTCCTCACTTCCAATCTAATAACACTAATGACTCAAATCGAATTAATTCGTGGCATTTATTTTGCAATTTACACTTTTTGTGCGATTTATCAATATCTTTATAAAAGTTTCAAATGATCGATGACGAGTTCGGATCGCAAAAAAAAAACGATCGAAATCCATCGCTTCCGTTGCGACACAAGTGCTATAGAGATATCGCTCCGTGCAACATAGATCGACCATAAAAAAAGGTGTATCCCTCAACCCCAAAGGAATCCTGGTCGAGTGAGCACGCAGGGGCATCTTCCTTTCAAGCTTTCATGGCCTTCGTCACTCACGAGACCACGCGGCTAAAGCGAGGCGCTGCGAAAGAAAGAATGGCAGGGTGGGGAGACAAGGAACATATGCGACATGTGCATGTGCATTCGACACTCCGTTGCTCGATCGCTCTCGGGCCCATTAGGGCATTGAGAATTCAGGAACTTTCGCCACGGCTCGTCGTGTGTGTGTGTGTACGTACATACATACACACATACACATGGAAAGGACATTTTGAACACGTTACATCGATGTAACGTTGGCTATCGGCACATCCGGTGACTTTGAGGACAGTTCTTTGATATTCTTCAAACGAATCCGTGATTTTTGGCTACCGGACGATTCTGAAAATAACTTTTATGACAAATATGCTGACATTTATTTGAAGGGGATTTTGAAGACATTGGTCTTCGCGTAATGTTGAGTATGGGGACAATTGACTACTAGGATGGCCCTTAAAGTGTCTTTAGTGTCATAAGGAATGTCATAGGGCAAGGTCGTTTTGAGATATATATATATATATATATTAAATCTGTGTACGTGTGCGTGTGTGTGTGTAGATGATGATGATGATTAAAATGCGCATATACAATGTATCTACTTTACACCATAAATTCTCGTACTGTGATGATTGCCCATAAATAATAATAATAATAATTATTATTAGAGAAATGAAAATAAAATTGATTAAAATACATTTTGATAATAAAAATATTTTTTTTTAAATAAAAATATTTATATAAATAGGAAAAAAAACGAAAAAATATCATTAAAATAATAATAATAAGAATAAAGGAAAAGAAAAAACACGCATGCGTTACTCGATCCGCGAAAGGCCTTTCTTCCCATTTCTCTGCGTTTCGCTCGGCTAGATTAGCCATATATATATATATATATATATATATATATATATATATATATATACGATAATGCAACGTCGTATCAGGACAACGCGCAGTCACGTCGCGACGCCCGTCGAACAATATTATTTGTGGATTTCCTCCCTTACAGAGTGACGAAAAAAATCGAATCAGCCGATACGAGACGTGTATATATATATATATACACGGCGGATAAAAAAGTATTTGCACCCATCGCTTCTCGGGAATAAGTCTTTGAAAAAAAAAGTTTGCGTCTTTTTCTCAATTTTTAAAGCGAAACTTTGCATCATTATTGTTAATAACCAATGAAAAAAATGTTAGGAATAAAAACGTCGGTCGAGACTCAACTAATATTACACTGGATAAGTGTACCAAATTTCAAATCAATCTGTTGATTGGATGTAGAAAAATCGTGTACACCGTTTGGAAAAAAATAGTTCCGAGAAAAACGCGTTTAAAGTTTCACTAGCAGTTCTATCGTTGTAATCATAAGTTTACCTTCAATCTGCGATTCCTGCACCCTTGTTGGACCTTCCTCTCTAATTTGAGTTGCCTCAAGCGACTATCGATTTTTCGAAATTATCACAGTAGCTTTAAAAAAGTTTTTTCCTAGTGTTGAGATTTTTTTTCGTCCACTTCTCACCCATGAATTTTACGCTTTATAATTGTTAAATTAACCTCGCGAAAGCTCTAGCCTGCCAATGAATATTTAGTGGTCACCAAAGATTGTCGAAATGTACAATTTTCGAAATTTTCGAAATTTACAATTTTTTAAATTAATTTTCAATCGAAGAGTGTGGAGTATTCGCTGTATGTTAACCAGGTTTTTGAAATACATATGACATATATGTCATATATATTGGAGCCTTGGGGTGCTCCACACTCTTCAATCGAATATTAATAAAAAAAATTTTTTTAATAAAAGTAGCTGTTACTTCACGATGTTTAGGACTCCCATAATATAAAAAATACCTAAAATCCGTTTTTCGTATTCACAATTCGGGGAAATTTAAAAAAATTAAATGACGAGTGTTTTTCCTTGAGAAAAAAAATGTTTTTGCATATCTTGCCCTGAAACGGACGTTCGACTTGCTCAATAACATCTAAATTATTGTTTTTCTGGAAGGCTATAAAAAACGCACATTTTCTTTTTTTACGAACGTAAATACGTCAAATCCTGCCAAAGATACAGCCGTTTGAATGGAAAAATGTTAAAAATAGTAATCAACGAGAAAAAACGTCAGAATTTAAAAAAATCGACACTCGGTGAATATTTTTCAATAAAGTAACTCGATTTTTCAAAATTATTTGTGGATTTTCTTTTACTAGCTGAAGTGACGTGGAATGTCAAGAAGGGTGTTTTTTTCTAAATCGTTACAAAGTTTGTGTTAAACCGTTGTTAGAAATCGGTTATCGTCGTGCTGAATAGCCAAAAAAAAATTACACCTTAGCGTGTACGTCTTGCCTATCTAACCACACGTAAAATTAAATACACTAAACGATTTTTTATCTCTGGTGTCGCGAGGCAAAAAATTTCAAAAAATTCGTAAAGACTCAGTATAGTCTAGACAATAACGTATATTTTTTTTTCATTTAAGGCAGGATTCTACTTTGAAACCATGAAAAAAACGCTATTTTCGTGAATTTTTTCTGAGAATACTATTAAAGATATCGATATGGGGTTTAAACTGTTCAATAAATATACTCTTTAAGTACATAAAAAAAATTTTTAATGTATTTTATTCATTTTTTGTACACGTAAAATATGTTTAAAGCCAACGCCTCGAAAAGCAGGTACCGTTGCCATGGTCGTGAAATCTTCCCGACGGATGGTCTGAAACAAAAAAATCAAATAGTTTCATGTTCAGTATGTCTTCAGGAACCGACCTAACTAGAATATTTTATATACGTGCAAAATTAACAAAATGGCGTCTAAAATACGAAAAAAAAATGCGTTTTTTTTGGGTCTTTTTTGCAATAAAAAAATAGTTCTAATCAAAATTTTAAGTTGATTGTAGTTAGGTCGGTTGGTACATACATATAGAATATGTGTTCCAAATTTCATAAGGATCGGTTCAGTACTTTTTGAGTTATCGCGACCACGGTACTTGAAAATGTCGTTTCGAGAAAAACGCGTTTAAAGTTTTGGTGAGTCCGGGCCGCGCGCCGGGCGGGTCACAATAGCGCGCTCAGGCAGGTGCGTTCGAAAGGCGAAAAAGGATAGTTAGACTGCTTGGAACTTTATAAAATTTTGACCGAACATTCTTGAACATATTTACTTTCGAAAAATGTAAAAAAAAAATTTTTTTTTCAAAGTTTCAAAGTACAATCCTGCCTTAATCTTGTATCGTGGCTAACGCTCCAATCTCCTCAAAAAAAAAAAAAAAAAAAAAAAACACATAGCTCCCTTATAATTGTCACCCTGCCTGTGTTATATTTCCACTTGTGACGAACATTCGGAACCTCGTGACGGCCGCTTTCTACGTAACAACTGTACTCCTGTTTATTCAACGTTTCACATAACGACTCTCCGTTTCCTCCCTCCTCGTGTGTACGATTGCCTCGTCATGGACTTCCGTTCGAGGACCGTCGCGATATCAAAACACAATGCCGTCTAATGTATCGCGTGAAATGTATTTTCATGTTGGTGCATTGTTCATCATTTTCATCCCAATAAGCGTCGTTTCACGCGGGCACGCCGCGTCCACGTTCAATTCAAATTAGACTCGGCCCGAGGGGCGGCCAATAATAAAGGGAGAAGAGACCCCTCGAGTGACCAGCGACAGAGAGCGACTCGAAGGTCTCTGACCCTCTGATACGAGCTTTTCACACGTATCTACACACTGGACAATGGAAATTTTGACACTTGGGTCGAATTGATATTTTGCAAATGGGACTAAATCGAATATATTCATATATTAGTCAGTGGTATTTATTTTCGTTCACATTTATTTTCGCGTTTTTTAAAATAATTACTTACATTATTATTTTTAATTGGCATTAAAAAAAATAGTTTTTTTTTTTCAATCGGCGTTGTGCAATGCGTTCTTGTTTTTTTTTTCACTTAGGCAAAATTTATGCGTCAATTGCATTATTAGTCGTATCGGCGAGTTAATGAGGGAAGCAGCCAAGGAGATAGAGCTGAGGAAGGAGAAAGAGAGAGAGAGAGAAGACGAGACGATTCTAGTTAGACTGAACGTCGCCCACGCAACGTTGGGAAGAGTACACGTGTTGTTGACCGATAAGATATACACGAATGACGAATCATGGGACGAGAAAGATTTAAGAGAGAGAGAGAGAGAGAGAGAGAGAGAGAGAGAGAGAGAGAGAGAGAGACAGAGAGACTGCTTAGCTATGGACGTTGGCGAGCTAATTCGAAATTCGGACGGGGGATATGTGTGTGCGTGTATTCGCTTAGTTTTTATTAGCAATAATAAGTAATTGAGTTGAAGTTAATTTTTTTTTCGGCTATTCAAAGTTTCTTCGTTTGAATTATTCACAATTGCCATCTTAAAATGAATATTTCTATACACGTATATCTGTATATATTATTCAATTAGTTACTTATTGAAAGTAATTGTTAGAAATAATAAATAAAAATGAAATTATTAATATTAACACTTATTTAAGAGAAAGACATGAAAAGTAAGATATCAAATTCCACTAGATTATACCACTCATATATATATATATATATATATATATATATAGGGTGTCCCAGAACTCAACGTCAAGCCGAAACGGGGTGACAGGATTGATTGTAACCATCATGAGAAAAATCCGAAAAAAAAATCTATCCCATGCAGTTTGAAAATTATGGGCATTTAAGAAAAACCTAGAAATTTGGTCAAACTGTAACCATTTTTCGGTTATTGTGAAACAAACCCAAACAAACCCAAGTTTCCTAAAATTAAGACTGTTTGATAAACTATGAATTTAAAATTTTCAAAATTTGTCTACATTGAAAGGCCCTGCTTTATTTTTTTCTGATTTTTCTCATGATGGTTACAATCAATCCTGTCACCCCGTTTCGGCTTGACGTTGAGTTCTGGGACACCCCGTGTATATATATATATATATATATATATATATATATGAGTGGTATCATTTAGTGTATATATGTATATATATATAGAATGTGTATATACACATTCTATATATATCACACACACACACACACACACACACGCATGCCTAGCTTTTCAATGAAAATAAATTTATTTGGTTTGAATTCAATGTTTCTCGAATTCGTCATAGTCTTTTTTTCTCGACTTTTAAAAACATTCTCATTTTGAATTACTATAAAAATGCACCAAGTTTTATAAATTTATATGAAGTTTTATTCTATTCTCAAATACTGAACTTCCATACATTTCTCTTTGACAAATTTTAATTTTTATAAAAAATGCACCTATATATATATATATATATATATATATGCACACATATATACATATATACCTATGTATATATATATATAAATGTACCTAAATGTATATAAATGTATATAAATGTTATAATAAATGTACCTATATATATATATATATATATATATATATATATATATATATATATATATATATATGCACACATATATACATATATATATATATATATATATATATATATATATATATATATGCACACATATATACATATATACATATATAGTTGTAGTAATTCATTTTCTCGCGTACCCATTAAGGGTGCCGACAATTGATATGAAAATGCACCAATTTCTGTATATTTCAATTTCTATGAAAATTAATCAATTGTATACACGTATACATGCATATATATATACAGCACTCGTTCGCGACGACCAGCAAAGGCCCAATTAAAAAGAATTACAAAACCAGTAGTAAATAATTTTTTTCTTGCCTACATCCATCCCTCTCGTAAGCAACAGTTGGATTTTCATATAATTTTGATTTTCTTCTTCAACTATGAGCCCGCTTCTCTTCGAAATTCAAATTAACCGATGTAAACAAAAAGTTAACAAAAAAACGAAAAACGTCAGCGTAACAATAGAAAAAACAATTTCCGAAAATAATAGCGATTCAACGAGGGTCATTTTCATTAGAAGGATAGTCGGTGGAGAAATCTATCCGCAGCAATAATATCATAATAGTTGCGACATTGTTTCACATCGAGTTCGATAGGCATGAACCTAGTGAACTCTTGACGCGAATCGAACGTTGCGAGGCTCGATAATGATTTATTCGCCAGACTGTCGAGCGCACTTTTCGAATTTATTTCCCTTTTATTTCGTTATCTATTTACCATGGGAGAAGTCGAGCGACAGGGGGGGGTTCAGCGGACCATTTGATGTTGCATCGGCGAATCGATGCTGGCGAAGCGCAGCAAGTTTGGCGACGCGGGTAAGAGAGTGAGGAAAGGTGAGGGGGGAGGAGAGATTATTCACCTTATCAGAGCTCGTCCGTATATAGGAATAATCGTTACGGCGAAACGACGAGGGGAGCGTTAAGAGGAAATTCTTTTTCACTCTATATATATATATATATATATATATATATATATATATATATATATATATATAGTCGGTGAGCCCGCGGCTCTCCTCAACTTCTCTCGTCTCGTAACACAGTGAGATCGTTGTTCGAGGAAGCGCTTCGGGAGTCTATTTAATTAAGCCCGACGTTTGAAACGATCGATCAACATTATTCGCCCTCGATGTACCCCAGAACGTATGCAACGAATATACACTTGGCATAAAAATTTAAAAAACGCAAAACGGATTATACTTTCTTTTAGCGATTTACCAAACGCTGTAACGTGGCGGATAATGATCGTATAGAGACGATAAAATAATAATTTTTAAGCTTGAAGTCTCTCGTTTGCATTTTTTTATCGACATTTTTTTTCAAGCCACGATTATTGAGCAGTTAAAATAAATATCGCGAAATAAAAGATTCCGAATTTTTTCCGATTTTGGAAGTGTCCCAGGGCAGGGGATGTTTTTTTTTTTTATTATGCCGATGCCGGCGTCGGTGAGCTTGAGTGTTTAGCTTTAAGGGGAGATATACATCTAGGAGCCGGAAAAAAGGTCATTTTTGTGAATATTTCTGGGAAAATTTCTTGAATTAAAAAAATTTCGTTTAATTTTCTTTATTTAAAAATATCGAGAATATACAGGGATGTTGTATGATCCTTGGAGCGTCGTAAACAAAATCTGCGTGTACGGTACCCACTGGCGTTTCTTCAAAAGTCATCTAAAACTAAAGAACAAAAAAGATTATTAAATTAGATACTATAATCTAGTACTTGTCATAGACGATTTGGAAAATATCGATTTATGACAAAATGGCGAACGTTTGAACGTAAATAGTGATTTTTGGTCCAAAAATTTGTTACTATTTTGCTAATAAAACAAAAACTAAGTAACGAAAGAAAAAAATCCTATGACAAGTACTGGATAATGGCGTATAGAATAACCACGAAAAATCTCAAGGCAATCGGTTCATTGGTTTTCGAGAAATTTTGGGTACCGATTTGAAAAACGTGGTTTTGAGAAAAACGCGTTTGAAAATTTGAGAATGAACAAATCATGAAATTTGTCAATTTACATGTAATCATGGATACCAGGCCTGATTTGTTGCTGAAATATCGGACGTTCATCGAAAAGTTGCACTTTTGTTTTTAATCATCGATATCTCGTGAACTAATGATCGTACAGCAAATGGAAGACAATGAAAACTTGAATTAAGGGGTTATATACAGTCAGGAGGCCCAAAAAGATCGATTTTTCAAACAAAACTCTTGAGAAGACCTTCAAATGTATTAACGAAAATTTGTACAGATATCATGGTAACTTTTAACTGTATTTTAACATTTTTTATTTGTAAAAATAATAATTTTGAAAGCTGCTATAGCTGATCTCCGGGAGCACCTCTAGAAAAGGCGTCTTGCGGTGAGCGCGATATCTGTAGACTGGATCATCTAAAATGGAAAAAAAAAAACCAAAAATATTTCGTTAAGGGGCCAAAATTTAAACTGTATATAACCCCTTAATTTTCTATAAGTATCAATTATTGCTTGAGATTTTTTTTTCACCTCTACTATCAATTTGAAAAAAGTACACAAAAATGACTTTTTCTGATTTGTTTTTAGCAAATCTTTCGCAACTGTGCAAATAATGACCGGAGTACTTGATGTTTCCCGAATTTGTTTATAAACTGGACGTACCCCCAATAGCCCTGTAAAATTTCAAGTTGATCTGTTTATCCGTCTTTCCGTCGTTAATAAGTGATGAAAAAAAAAACGATTTTTAAAAAACTCTCGAAATATTTAATGAATTGCCGAAAATTACAAAAAAAAAAATCGATTTTTTGTTATTTTGGTAGGAATTTGTGAGATGTAACCCGTCAAAATTGATCGCTGAAACGTCGGAGCCTCTTTGAGGGGCGAGATACCTTTGAGCGAGGAAAAAATGGCTGATTTTCATGATTTTTTTCAAACGGAAAGATTTATTTTCCATTTTTTAGACTTAGAACATGTTTCGTTACTACCTTTGCCTTTTACGATTTTAATTATTTTCATTATCAATTTTAATTTTCATTACAACTTTGCCTTGTAAATTTTTTTCAAATCAATCATTAAAAATGACGGAGGTATGGCACGATATTCTAAACCAGTATAGCGGCGGATGTTGTTAGACGGCGTGAGGCGTAGCGCCGGCGGGATTAATCGAAAAAATAAACCAACGAAGATTGTTCTTTCATAAACACTCATACGCAGAATATGAACCAAGAAAAAGTGAAAAATGTTGAAAATCGATTAAATGGTGCGCTTTAAAACAAAAAAATTGAATTTTCCGAAAAAAAAAAGTCGCTACACATTGCAATAAAAAATACTTTTTTAACCAAATTTCAAAAACATTTAGGTTCATGTTTTAGCCAATAAGGTTACAAAGATATATACCAAATTTCATCAGAATCGGTCGATTAGTTTTTGAGCTATACGTTACGCCAGTTTTCAAAGTCCAGTTTAGAAGATCGTGTGATACCTCCGCCATTTTTAAAGATGAACAAAATAACAAAATACCATGTAACAGCCTAACGTAGTAATAAATCATACCCTAAATCTCAAAAATGATAGAGAAATTCTCCATTAAAAAAAAAAAAAAGAACATCAGCAAATTTCGTCCCCCCTTATCGTCGCTGTCGTAGCGTACAGCAGTTCCGCGAGCTCTTCGTCCGACCTTGAAAATAGATCTCGCCGTTCGTCGAGTGTCCGCGTGACTCTGCGCCCGTTCGTTGCGTCCCTTGTCCTGCTTGGTCGAAAAATTCAAGCTCCGCCGGTTGTCAATTGAGCAACGTGTGTAGGGGAAAGAAAGAAACGTTGCGAATCCCACGAGAGATAGAGAGCGAGAGCGCGTATCGCTCGTATTTTGTTTTACCACGCCGCGCGAGAATCGCGCCGTGCGCGTCGCGCCAGCGCGCATGGGCTCGGAGAAGGGGCGTGGCCAAGCGAGCGCGGAGTGGGGATGAGCGTGGCGCGGTGGGGCGAGCCGCGCGGGCTCAGGCGCGTCAGTGTATCGTCGACTGGCGGCGGCGACGGGGAGTCTTGATGCTTGTGTTTCGTCGTCGCGCCGCGACGACCGGAGCGCTTCATTCAGCGAGACCGACTGCTCGCATCAAGGTCAAGCGGTCGCGTCTCCTCCTCCCATACTCCCCTTAACGTCCCATTCATTTCTTCCGCCGACACTCCACCACCATCGCACTCGCCACCTTCTATTCTCGATGTCTGTCCCGAGTCCCGTGTTTCGCTCGGCGATAAGCCCTCACGCGACACGGGCCAACGGGGATTACTTCTGCAAGTCCTACCAATGAACTTGAGAGCCCCGAAAAACGGGCCTCGGATTTGGAAAGGCCCAAAAGGAGAATCTAGATGCTTCGTATCAATACCCATCAGAATAACCCCCCCCCCCCCCCCCCCCATTTATGTCGAGGATCTTTTCTAGTTTTTGAGAATGTAAGAATTTTTCGTTTTTTTTCTCGATCTTTCCTGTTGCATAGGTTTCTTCTCTCTCTTGTGTATGTACTTTTCTCTTAGACGTCTTTAGAAGGAATTGGAAGTCAATTAGACCAGTATGAGTATTAAAAAAAAAACTTTTTATCATTTGAACTTTAGTGGCTGATCTTCTAAAACTTTTGATAAAGATCTAAGGCATTCGCGTTAGTATTCAGTCGCTTGTTTTTTTTTTTATCTTTCAACAGTGCAGCTCATAACGTTAACCGAGTAAAAAAAATCGCGACGAAAGTACATTCACAAAAGAGAAGTATTTGTCTGAATTTTTATTTACAATCGAAAACTTGTCTATTCGTGTATTATATTAGGTAGGCTCGAGTAGTTTTAGCCGCATTAAGGTATTTTTCTGTTAACGGGTCTACTCGGGGCCCAGAACCGGCCCAAAATGGGTCTGAGCTTGGGACTCAAACTTAGGTATAAAGTGGATCTAAGCTTGGTGCCTAAAACGGGCCCAAATATAGTCTAAGCTTGAGGCTCAGCACAGGCCTAAAACGGGACTAAGCGTGGGGCCCAAAACGGGACGGGCCCAAAATGGGACGGGCCCAAAATAGGACAAAATGGGACTCAAATTTAGGTATAAAGTGGATCTAAGCTTGGTGCCTAAAACGGGCCCAAATGTGGTATAAGCTTGAGGCTCAGCACAGGCATAAAATGGGCCTAAGCGTGGGGCCCAAAACGGGACAAAATCAGTCTAAGCTTGGGGCCCAAAACGGGCCCAAAATAGGGCTAAGCGTGGGGCCCAAAACGAGACAAAATCGGTCTAAGCTTGGGGCCCAAAAAAAAAACAGGTCGATTTTCAATATTTGTTTCCAGTGAGAGTATTGGGACGACGAGATCGGTATTTTACACACCGTTAATACATAGTCGTGGCAAGTTTGGGTTTTTGTTCCGTTAAAAAATATTGATAAACAATGAAATTATAATTTTTTCAACGGGTTACACCTCGCTAGGGCCGGAAAAAGAAGAAATTTTCGTGATTTTTTTCTGGGAGTACGTGTGCAGGTTTTCAATTTTCTTTTAACTTTAAAGAGTACGATTTTAAGTTTTTTTTTTTTTTACAATTTTTGTATTGAAAATTATTTCCAAATGTGGTAGATACAATTGTTTGTGCAGACCGCTGTTTGAAAAAAAAAACGTCCTTCGCGGTGACCACTGCTGCTCGGAAACAAATCATCCGAAAAAAATCGAACGCATTAAGTTTTTGCATGAAATTATCTGGTCCTCGGAAGAAAGATTTAATAAAATGTTGATTTTTGAACAAATGGCTGTAATGCAAAGTGAAAGTATCGATTTTTGGTGAAAAAGGCTCTATTTTCGTTGTTCAAAAAAATAAGCAACGTGTAAAAAAAAAATTCTTCGTTCAAGCACTGCTTTTTGACACGTGCAAGATGCTTGTCAAATTTGATCGGTGCAGTGATTTTTTAGATATCGTGGTCACCGATCTTGAACAAGTCATTTTGAAAAAACGCGCTAAAAGTTCAACAATCCGTCGAAAACCAAAAATTAATATTTTCAAAAATTTCCACTTGTTTCAAGGCCTTGAAGAAAGTTGCGCCGTTGCTGCAGGCCCAACCGGTGTAGGTGCTTCTGTCAACAGGGCTCATTCGAAGTGAACAATAAAAAAATCGTACGACCGAATACTTTTCTGAAATTTTGAAAATTTCCGAAAACTAACTCAAATGACAAGCTGTACAAAAACAGTTCGATTTTCGACGAAATAAACAACTTCAGCCATTTCTTATTAACAAATGGATAAACACGTGAAAAAAAGTTATATTTCACGATGTTCTAATTGGTTCTCTTTTTTCGTTTCCTTTTGTTCTGGGTGGGCTCGTCGTCGGGGATGTTCGTGCAGCGCGATGCGAGAGGCACTTCCGGCATACTCGGTGGTTGCGGCAGTCTCAGCGGGGGCGGTGTGATGATGATGATGGCGAAGTACATGAAGCAGGAATTGACATCGGACGCGGAGGAGGAGGGCCTAGTGCCCACCCTTCAAGGCAGATTCACGTCGATGAGGAAGGTACCGTCACTCTCGGATCTCTCCGATCCCGACAGCTCGCTAGGTGAGTCCTCGATATCCTTGTTAAGGGAGACTTTGTCCTTGGAATGCCATATTTCAGGTGTTTACATTTAATTTATTTTAAAGCAAACGAGTAAAGCTTTTTGAGTGCGGTTTTTTTCTTGCTTTTATTCATGATATACAGAACGTTAAAAAAAATTTTTTTTTGAAAAAAAAAACCAAAATGGCGGCCGTTGCAGCTCCGCGAAAACAGGTCCTCAAATCGCGGGAGGTAAACGGCTGACATCACTTGATCTGAAACACAAATTCAAAGCGTATTATCAATCTGTGACCCTTTGGTCATGGAATGACGGATGGGTTTTTCGTTTAGTACAAATTTCGGAAAATGACGACAATTTAAAAAAAAATCGAATTTTCGCGTTTTTTTCGCATAAAAAGATAAATAATAAATGCAAAAATGTATCTATCGAAAAAACGATCCGTCATTCCGTGAAGACGTACTTTCTGAGTATGCTCTGCGAATTTCAGGTCGATGTGTTAATTACAGCGGTCAGGAGAATGTCAGCCATTTTTTAAAAACGTGTTTTCGCGGAAAAACGCGTTTCAAGTTTTGTAATGTGTTTACACAAATGTGTTTATAATTACCGCTCATGTTGAGCCGCTAACATCTCCCGCTAAATTTCAAGGACAAAGTCTCCGTTCATACGCATGTCCCATTTATGCACGTTTTCAAGGTCATTTCAAGGTCATTTTTTTTTCATCGAAAAAATCTACTGATGACAGCGCCATTTTATTCCACGTAAAAATGATTTTCGGAAATTGTTTAAATGTTAAAAGTGTTCAGAACAAACACAGAGCAATTTTGAACATTTACACGTGGGTTTTGCCACTCGCTCGCATGTTTAAGGAAACCTGTTTTTCACATACTTTTATACGTAAGCCTAATTACATAGCCGGAAAGAAAAAGGAGGCAAATAATGATCCAGGGTAATTCTTTGGATAAGTGACTTTTTCGAAAAACATTATCCGATTTCGATAAAATTTAATTTATTGGATTAGTTTGGGTTGGTGGACATTTCAACCCAAACAAAACCACTATAGGCGTCGAAATGTTCAAAAATGCCCTAATTCATCACGTGTTTCCGCGAACTTCAAAACCCCATAACTTTTTATGGGGGGGTAAATTTTATCTTCCCCCGATTGAATATCATCATTTATAACCCAATAAATGAGCAAGTAGAAAAAATAATAATTTTAGGCTCATTTTTCGGAAACGTCACTTATCTAAAAAAATTACCTGTATATAACTCACAATTGATAAACGCGAATTACTATTTACCAAATAAAACTACCGAAAAAATCGTCATTTATCCCCCCCCCCCCCGCCGAATGAACTTTTAAACGTCAATCTCGCGAAATTTACTCCCCTTTTCGAGATTCCTGCGGCAAATAAAAACGAAAAAAAAAAAAAAAAAAAAAAGAAAAAGTTTGCGACGCTCGTGCGACTCGCGTACTACCGGGACGAAAAGGAGAAGCACCATATTTAAAGAAGAAAAAAAAAATCGTAATTCTAGCACGCTCGAGAGTCAGCGCAAACGGACACGATGCTCACACGAAATGTGATGTCGAGACGCAGCCAAAGTGTCTTTTTTTTTATTACGCCGTATATACAATATACAAGCAGGAACGGGGGACATTTCTCGAGCGAGGCTTCACTTTTCACTCTCGTCTTCGCAGACTCGCGGTAGTCTCGCGATTCTCTTTTCGCGCTGCACGGTCGTGCTGAAAGAAAAAAAAAAAATTAAATAAAGCAAGACAATTTCTCGTTCACCGAGTTCACGTCTTTCAGATTTTATTTTTCATTTTTATTTTTCCCCCATGTAGATTTGTTTTATTTCGGTACATACGCATCACTTACTTACAGTCGGTGAAAAGCAAAAAATTTGCGTGACTCGTTTTTCCGGAATAACGGGTGAAAAAAAAACACGTTTTGCAGTTTATTTTATTTGGTGATTTATTTCAAAAGTGAATATCGCATGTTAGCGGTAATATAAATAATGTATGTCAATGGAAATTCTCAGAAAAGCGAGAAAAAAATATGATTATTCGAGTCCACTTCGAAAAAAAAATGTAGCGTATCTTTTTGTGACGAGTAGTATCTGCCAGGAAAAATTGAGCATTCTGGAAAAAAAATTGCAATTCCATTTTCAGTACGTCAGAACTAAGATAATTGAATTTCGAATATAAAGTACACTGCTGAAAACCTTTTTTGGTGTATCTCGTCATCGAAAAATCAACGATAAATTTAAAAATAGATAAATTCAATTTAATTTAATTTCCAAAAAGTTCCTTACGAGTGTTTCGTATTCGGAATTTAAATGTATTTATTTCGCTGAACCCAAAGGGGAATTTTTATTTTTTTCTCATAATGCTCGAATTTGACAAATATTGGTCATCACATTTTTTTTTTTTTTTTTTCGAAGAAGGCTCAAAATATATTTTTCTCGGTCGCAAAATCTCTCCCTAGAGATTGAGGAGAATGTATATATGTCAGCCTCGTTTATTGGACGTTGTCTCTCCTTTCTCGAGATCCACAAACGGCCGTTCGCGAACGATAGTTCATTTCACATCCGAATTTAGAACTTTCTTGAATCCCGTCCAAAATCCAAAACGCCATTGCACGTCGCGTTGGAAGTTTCTTCGGATCGTGAAGTTCCGAAGATATTATTTCGCACACTGTGCACGCACAGCGAGAATGCTTGATAGTCCATTCTTATACTTTTGCGCCGAAGAACCAATGGAGCTGAACAACTTGAGTTGTCCCTTTAAATTCTCCGTCTCTCTCACCTCTCTCTTTTTCTCCGTGCGTGCGTTCATTAAAATCGTCAAGATTGGCGTAAACGAGGACATTAAAAGGCACGTATGTATAAAATGGCGTATCGCGCGCGCCGGACCTGAGAGAAACGTAGGCCATTGCGTTCACGTCCATTTATTGCGTTGTGCATTACTATATTCTTTGTCGACACATTATATATGTATATACAGGGTGTCCGAGAACTGAATGTGTTCCATGAAATGGGAGGTTGGGGGTGAAATTCTGAGTCGATTGATATAAGCATGTGTGGGTGTCAGATCAATCCCTGAATTATTATACATTTTTAAAGGCGGGCCAATCAGGAGCGTCCGATGAGCCGGCGGTATCGCTCATTGACGTACGCCGGCTCATCGGGCGCACCGGATTGGCCTGCCTTTCAAAATGAATAATAATTCAGGGGTTGATCTGAGACCCACACATGCTTATATCAATCGACTCAGAATTTCATCCCCAACCCCCCCATTACAGGGAACGCATTCAGCTCTGGGACACCCTGTATTAATATACAGGGTGGACCATTTAACGCGACCACCTCAAATATCTCCGTTGCCTTTAGAGTGACGAAAAAAATTTCAGGAGGTAATTTAATTGATTTCGAAGGGCTGATACAGTTGTGAAAAATTCATTTTTGTCAAGGTCATAGTTTTTGCGTTCTCAAGGTCATCAATGGTTTTTCAAATGGGAACATGTTTCTTTTTTCATTGAGACGTTGTAGCTGATATTCAGACGTATCCAACGGCTTATAATAACATGACCTTGAAATTATTTTTCACCAAAATATTTTGGGTTTGTTTGGGTTTGTTTTCGTCACTCTACAGGCAACGGGATATTTGGGGTGGTCACGTTAAATGGTCTACCCTGTATACATACAGGGTGTCCTCTTATGAATGGATAATCGTGCAACTGTCGATAGGTCAGATCATCTCGTACTATATGCTGGAATTTCAGTTTAGTAAAAGTCCCACGATTATCGAGATAAAAATCATCTGCTTTTGGTTTTTCGCATGCCAATTCTACAAACGATAACTTTTTTGACTCGTTTTTTTTAAATACCCTTGATTATTTGTTTTATCTAGAAAAGTTTTCTTTTCAACGTTAAATGTTAAGGAAACTTTATGAAAAAAAGATCTTACGCAGAGTTTTCGTACAGACCAATTCGAACATCTGATTTTGATAGTTTGCGATGCAAAAAAAATGTACTAGGCATATCGTGCCCTTACTTTAAAAAGTAGCTTAGTTATTGTCGATTATATCTGCAGAAAAGATATGCGAAAAACCAAAAGCAGATTTTTTTCAAAAAATAACATGAATACGAAAATCTCGAAAACCATGGGACTTTTACTAAACTGAAATTCCAACATATAGTAGGACATGATCTGACCTATCGACAGTTGCAGGATTGTCCATTCATAACAGGACACCCTGTATATATACACACGTATCGTGTTCTCGTAACCGTGGAAGATTGGAACGAGAGAGCGTCCAGCGTGTAACGAGTAAGTATGCGGTGTCCGTTTGTGTCGAGCGAGAAAACACACGCGTGCAGAGGACACTGTAGGGAATTTACTCAGAGTTGCGCTGGCACGTACACACTTTAACTCTCAGTAATTCATATACATATACATAGAAATATAGCCTGCATATATATATATATATATATATATATATATATATATATATATATGCAGACAGCATTAGTGCGGTATATAGTGTGTCTAAGCGGTAAGCCAACTTGGGCCTCGAGAGCACGATCAAAATATAGCGAGAATTTACGAATTGGATAATCAGCAGCATCCTCATTAAGGCCCCCCACTGAACGCCCCCGCCTTCCCTTCTCTGCTTCCGTATGTGTGTGCTACAATGTATATATATATATATATGTGTGTGTGTGTGTGTGTGTGTGTGTGTATATACATACACACACACACACACACACACACACACACACACACACACACACACACACACACACACACACACACACACACACACACATATATATATATATCGTAAACATTAAAGTTTTGTTATAAAAGCGATGTATTTTGAACAACAAAATTACAACGAAGATACTACACACACACACACACACACACACACACACACACACACACACACACACACACACAAATACACACATTCCAAAAAATTTCCATCATTTTGCATAACGGGAAATTTTATATATTTACATATTTTTATATATTTATAATGTGTATACATGTGTATGTGTGTGTGTGTGTGAGTGTATGTGTGTATGTATATAAATATAATTTTATAGAGCTATTTAGTATCTTCGTAAAAATTTTGTTCAAAATGTACCTTTTTTAACATAAAACTCCATAGCGTACGATTACATTATACAATTTGTGTATTTTAATAAAATTCTGCAATTATCCAGAGTGATCGAAAACTTTCGACCGGTACTGATATATATATATATATATATATATATATATATATATATATATATATATATATATATATATATATATAAGGGAAAGGTGATTCCGAACCCGTAATATCTACGTAATATCGACTAAAAGCGTATGGGGCGGTTTTGAGGACGGTCCTCGAAGTCCAACGTCTCCAAAGTCACTTTTCCATGCATGTATAGGGAAAAGTGATTGTGAATATTTCGAGGACTCATGTATGTATATGTGCATATGTATATCAATGTGCGCACGTATACCGGAACCGTATTAGTCAGAGAACCAGAGTCGGACCCTCGTTGCGCTATCTATCTATCTATCTATATACACACACACACACATATATACATATATGTGTGTATACACACACACACACACACACACACACACACACACACACACACGCGCGCACATACATATACATATGCATGCATACATACATACATACATACATACATACATACATACATACATACATACATACATACATATATATATATATATATATATATGTATATGTATGTATGTATATGTATATATATATATATATATAGTCATACAGACAAGTTGACGTGCCGTTGGATCAGCGTGTGTGGGTCGCCGATTCTATATATGCGACAATCTAGTTTACAAACGTCAAGCGGAGACACTGACTCCGGAGCCTCCGCCAATCGAGACATGACCTCCCCCCCCCTGGCCGCCTGTCAGAAGCACCGAAGCTCCGAGTGGACAATTCGTAGCTCTCCGAATGTTGGGAGCTAAAGCTTTTTGCAGGACACCGAATGAAATTTTTGAAAATCCGTAGTTGGATGCTGTATGAAGCCGGGGGCGGGGGGGGGAGGGGGGTGGGTTAACGTTAACATTTGGGGTTGTTGGCGATTTTGAGGAAATTAAGTTTCGCGGATGTCGGGGGCGCGGGGATCGTCGAAGAGACGCCGGAGCTGAAGATACGAGACGGACAATGACAACGCGGACAATATAACGTGAAGCTGATGATCTCGCCTCTCACTCGCACGTCGTTCCTCCTGGCCTCTTTCTTGGCCCCCCGTGCGGTTAAGTCCGCGAGGACTGTCCCTCAGCGTCACGGAAGGGTTGAGACGACATCCTGTGCTGGCTCGCTGGCTCGCATGTCACGTGTCACATGAAGAGGGCGAACAGGGCAAGAGACGGCTATGTGATCAAACGTAATATCACGTTTAGTCAATTTCGAACGTGATTTTTCATACACGGCGACCAACGAGAGGAACGAAACGAAGAAGGGCGAAAGAGAAACGAAAAGTTTTTATTCGAAAATTGTTAACGCAATTTGGTGTTTGCATGAAATATAAAATTGTACGTGTGTTATATTTTCATTTACGTTTGGGTTATTCATATATATATATATATATATATATATATATATATATATATATATATATTAGACTGATTCAAAAAAAAAATTTCCTTCTGGATTCTCGTGCTATTGTTGGGCACTGATAAAAGAAAATTTCTCTAAAAAGATGGGCGCGGTCACTCAATTTTTAGAGGTGGCTATCTCGACTTTTTTGTATTTGAATTTTTTTAACGAACGTATTGCATTTAAACATAGTCATGGCTTCGGATTACGGATAAAGATCGGAAGAGTTTTGAGTTTGTTCTTTTACAAGCATAACAGAGAAAAACTGACCATACGTCGAAGTGCACACGAAACGATGAAAGAAATTTTCGAACAATGGAAATGTGCTGAAATTCCAACGCGTCGATTGAATAACGCAATCTTGAAATCAATAAAACTCCATCTAGTCTGGAAACAACTTTAAAAAAATCGAGTTAAAAAGAATTTGCCGTCACAAATATCGAAGGAGCGTAAATTTAAGAGAGATTTGGACAAACTGTTCAACGTTGCACATTTTCGTTCTGCCCAAAATGTTAACGAACTTGAGAATGGCTGGGAAGAAATGTAAATGAGTTTGAAGATAATATAAGCGTAGCATTTTGAAAATGTAAATATACGATTTATGAATAAAAGCTTATAATTTAATTTTTCGTAAAAAGTGCGAAATGTTAATGCGGATAAATAAATCTACATGAATAACGAGAGTAGTATAGACGCCATTATTGATCTACCTGGATTTGAATTGTGAATATTGCACCCTTTTCAAATTGTTAGAGTTTATTTTTGTTACGAAACAGCTGCTGGATGTGATTTTTATCCGTAATCCAAAGCCATGACTATGCTTAAATGCAATACGTTTGTTAAAAAAAATTCAAATACAAAAAAGTCGAGATAGCCACCTCTAAAAATTGAGTGACGGCGCCCATCTTTTTAGAGAAATTTTGTTTTATCAGTGCCCAACAATAGCACGAGAATCCAGAAGGAATTTTTTTTTTTGAATCAGTCTAATATATATATATATATATATATATATATATATATATATATATATATATATGGGGCATTCCATGTCGATTCGACCTGGGTCTGACCCGTCACCTCTGCGATTTGACCCGCGATTTTTTATTTTATTGCACTCTCTGAAAGGCACTCGAGAATTTTTTCAGATTTTTTTCGAACGATTTTACTTCGCAATATTTTTTATAAGCAAAAAATTAACGCCCAAATTAAAAAATCTGAAAAAAGTCACAAAAATCCTGTGTCACATATCAAACACTATGAGCGTTTAGAAAAAGTGGGCGCGCGTTTCGTTTGGCCTACAATGCGCTTTTTTCGCAAAAAAAAAAATTTTTTTTTAATAAAAAAAATAGAATCTATACCCCACCTAGTCGTTGAGGAGGAAAAAAATTTCATGACATTATGTAGAATTGACCAGATTTTTTTCATTTTTTTACATTTTTTTTTTGAATTTTTGTCCAATTTTTTTTTCATCATTTTTAGTCAAATTGCCGACAATTAAAGTGGCCAAGTGGCCAACCCAACTCAAGTATCATAGGGCTTGGGCTACAATGTCAAGAGAGAAAGCATTCTTAATTAAGGGCGGGGTAAAGTTAATTCGGCAAAAAAAGGCATGCTTTTGAGATTTTTTTTTGGCGTATCGAATAGTGTTCGTTTATTGAAAAATTTACATATAATAAAGTAACATTTGTACAACATTCTCCTAAATTTGCATTGCAAAATATTCAAAATTGAGCGAGTGAAAATTAAACCCCGGAGGCGCCTCGAAAAAAAGTTGGCTTGCGGTGTGCACCATGACTCGCAACAGAATCATCTGAAACAAAAAAATCAAAATGCATTTGTTAAAAGAGATGTTTCTCGAGGTAATGACGGGAGAATTTTTTTTTCTTCGATTTTTCGATTTTTCGTAGCACTTGGGAGCCAAAAACCCGATTTTCGCTAAAAAAAATCGGCTAATTTGTTGTTGAAAAATTAGTAATTATTAAAAAAAAAAAAAAAAGCTCTCGACAATACCTGGTGAATTATGTGAAGAAGTACTGTGCAAAATTTCAAAGCGATTGGTCCAGTAGATTTTGAGTTATCGTGCACACGGACTTCAAATATGACAAGTCTCAGAAAAACGGTTTGAAAAACGTAGAAGAGTGGTCGGCATGGAGCAATAGACGCTCAAATACTCATAACTTCGTCAATTTTACTCCGATCGACTTGAAATTTTAACACAATATTCTTGATATATTATGCATTCATTTAAAAAAAATTTTAAAATGAAAAAAAATTTAAATACTTTACCCCGCCCTTAAACATTTTTAATCCATTCGAATTTTTTCAGAATTTTTTAGCGATCAATTTCTTTCGTAGAAACGATTGTTATTTTTTTAAGTTTAAACAAACAAAAAATTCACTAAAAAATGCCACTTGAATTACAAACAAAAAATTCACTAAAAAATGCCACTTGAATTCACTAAAAAAGGCCACTTGAATTATCGGCAATTTGACTAAAAATGATGAAAAAAAAATCTTGGACAAAAATTCTAAAAAAAAAAAACTGACAAAAAATGCGACAAAAATCTGAAAAAACTCTGGTCAATTCTACATAATGTCATGTAATTTTTTTTCCTCTCTAACGACTGGGTGAGCTATTGATTCTTTATTTTTTAATTAAAAAAAATGTTGTTTTGCTAAAAAATCGCACTGTAGACAAAACGAAACGCGCGTCCACTTTTTCTAAACGCTCATAGTGTTTGATATGTAACACAAGATTTTTGTGATTTTTTTCAGATTTTTAAATTTGAGCGTTAATTTTTTATTTATAAAAAATATTGTGAAGTCAAATGGTTCCAAAAAAATCTGAAGGAATTCTCGAGTGCCTTTCAGAGAGAGTACAATAACATAAAAAATCGCGGGTCAAATCGGAGAGGTGACGGGTCAGACCCAGGTCGAATCGGCATGGAATGCCCCATATATATATATATATATATATATATATATATATATATATATATATATATATATATATATATATATATACATACACAAAAACGTATATAAAAGCATATTGTGTATTATATGCATATACATATATAAATAATAATCGTACATTTTTATGTACAATATCATTATAAACATACATTATTTTTACGTATACGTTTTTGTTTTAAAATATTATCATTATTGTTATTTTATATATGTATATACACAATAATATTTCGGAACAAAAACGCACACATAAAAATATTGTTTATGTAAAATAATATTGTAATTAAAAAGGGCACGATTATATATATATATATATATTGTTTGTATCGTAAATGGGCAATGCAATCTCCATTAAGGCAAAGTAGAAAATGCACCACTTGACATATGAGTGCGAGAGAGACAGCTGAAATTTTCGAACAGAGATTCTTCAGAGATGAATAATATTCAGAGCAAAAGGAAATCATCAAGCTCCGCGTCAGAGAATTCTCCAGATCCTAATGCTTTGCTTTTCCTAAAAAATGTAACCAACCATGAGAAAATTGGTTTGGAAAATTTGTGAGGTTATGTTGACTTTGTACATGCCCTTAATAATGATTATTCCTGCGACCCGGATACTAATATTTTTCGCAATGTAATTGGATATTTTTTTTTTTATTCATTTACTTCCGCCATTCTTGCCCTGCTGGGATTTTGAATATTTCGCATCTGCAATGCAATTATCGCATCGCTGGAATGCATTGCCGAAACGCAACAAAGAATCTTCGTGATCCTTCCAGTTCTTTATTTTTATTACAATCCAAAATCTTATCGTCTGCAGCTTCGGTTATAATTCTTTAATAAGGATTCTTAATTTGTTTTTATTTTTAAAGTTTCATCTCAAACTAATCTTACATTGGTCTTTATAAAATGTTAATCTTTTACAATCTTTTACGAGGATTTCAAGTTTTGCAGTGGATTTCGCAATCCAAATGTTTGTGAAAAATACGGCGCTACGACAGAAATATGTTTTCGTTGCGTTTCAACAATGCAAACTTCAATACCACATACATACATATATAATACCAAGAAGCCATATTGCAATTTTTTGCAATGTGGCTTTTCATTTTGCGATTTTTCGGTGTATTTGAGAAATTGCAAAAGAAATATGATATCCCTGTAGGAAACATAATTATATTGCAAATTATTTGTAATTTTTTGAGATTATTGTTTCCCATTTTTTCTTTTCTTTTTCGTTTTTTTTTTTTCAAGTTCTTTCGCAAGGTAGGAATACGTGTATATTTATGTATATGAAAAAAATTGCGCGTGTATACAAGAGCGTGTACGTATCGTGTGCCCGACCCGATTGAAGTTGTCGCGAGTGTACGTTGAGAAAAGAACCACATCCGGCCTGTGTGTCTTTCGACAAAGAGAGAGAAAGAGAGACAGAGAGAGAGAGAGAGAGAGAGAGAGAGAGAGAGAGAGAGAGAGAGTAGTGTGAGCGAGAGAGAGATTGACGGGTAGCGGCGGGGGACCTCGACGTGCACCATAGCCGTTGGCGCGTGTTTCGCTTGTCATAGTATGAGAAAAATCTTCGCCCCCCCCCCCTTCCCCCGCTGTATTCTGGCGAACCCTCGGTCGCCGCGAGAATACGAAAAGATCAGCAACAAACCCCCTTCTTTTTTTATCTCTCGCTCTCTCTCTCTTTCTCTATTTTCACTTATCTTCGCTTTTTATTCTCTTTTGTCTCTCTTTGCAGCGCGAAACCGCGAGGGTGAAATAAAAACCATTCGGCAACACGATACGTCTCGCAGTCTTGCGCTTCTACTGTCCTAAGACGCGGCATTGCTTGCTTTTTCAAATATTTCAAAATCTTTGGAATTCGAGGGTTTTCGTGTATGACGCACGTAAGATTTTGTTTTTGTAATAAGCTTTTTGGTCGTTCTCTCTCTCTCTCTCTGTCTCTCTCTCTCTCTCTCTCTCTCTCTCTCTCTCTCTCTCTCTCTCTCTCTCTCTCTCTCTCTCTCTCTCTCTCTCTCTCTCTCTCTCTCTCTCTCTCCTTCTTTTTTCTCTCTTTCGAATGAACGAGTCTCGAGGGTGCTTTTTTTCACGTGTGACTGTTATCATATATAAAAATATATGTCCGCCGACAAAGAGAGAGAGAGAGAGAGCAAGAGAGGGGGAAAAACGAAGAGAGAGATGGCTCAATTGATTGGCAATTTTTATTATGTCCTAGTTAAACTTTCGGGCAAAAACAAAATTACAGATGAATAATAAAACCAAATAAATAAAAATACCAACAGAAACAAACATTTTATGGAAAACAAAAAAAATAAACGGAGTTTTTAAATATGGGAATGTGATAGAAATATAAATCATACAAAAATAAACAAATATTAAAGAAATACGGATTCAATGCAGTACAAAATCATACAAAAACCTCATTGGTTAAGGAAAAAGGATTAGATAGAAATAAAAAGTAACTTGTGCAATTTGTAATGAGATAGATTAAACACAGTGACAAGAAATGAAAATGCAAGCAAAAAGTCTAATTATGAACATAAGATTAACCTAAAAGTTGAAAAAAAAATTAGGTGCAAAGAGAAGAATACCAACGAAAATTCGTAAATTGAAGAAAACAAAATGAAAACAAGTCAGAGAGAAAGAGAGAGAGAGAGAGTTTAACGCACTCTCACAAATGTCATGCGCGCTGTCGTATAAAATTGATTTTTTATAGATGCATGAATAAATCATACACGAAAGATATTATATATATATATATAATATAATATATATCGTGTATGAATAATATATATATATGAATATATATGTGTGTGTGTGTGTGTACACACACACACACACACACACACACACACACACACACACACACACACACACACACACACACACACACACACACACACACACACACACACACACACACACATTAATAAATAAAAATGAAGAGAGAGAGAGAGAGAGAGAACAAGAAGGTCAAAAAAAATCTTATTCCAGAAGCTACGTCGCGAAACAAGTCAGTCATCTCGATGCGGCGCTTACATTATCAGGATAGAAGCGATAAATGCAGAAGCAGTCCCAACCAAGCTGCATATCGACCTATCTCTGCTGAATTATTCAATTTTACATATATATATGTGTGTGTGTATATATATATTGCATATATATATATATATATATATATATATATATATATATATATATATATATATATATATGTGTGCACAAGTGTCCTGCACGCATACCTATAAGACGATTGTCCATCGTAAAACAGTTTGCAACTGGAAACGTGTGCGTTGAAAAGGATCGCTTATACGGTGATTACAGTACCATTCATAATAAAACGATCCCTCGCTGTTCATTGATCCACATGAAACGGATCATTCAACGATTTTTAAAATTATTTCTTCGTCGTTATTATTATTTGAAATATTTTTATTGCAACTTCAAGTCGTCAGTTTGTAATAAAAATACGCAAAAACGTTCGAATTCTTTTCATACCCTAAATCAGTCAGAACGAAATTTTATGAATGGAAAAAAATGAACTTTCGTTGCGTTCCGACGATACAAATTTCAAAATCATGCAAAATGTCATACCCGAGATCGTGGTCCTTTTTATTTTTTTGAAATTCAATTTTTGACCGGAAATCGACATTGAAAAGCCACTCGGAAGCAAGGGATGGAAACAGCGAGTACCGAAGTATACTTCACACGCAATTGAAATTTAAAAAAGAAGAGAAAAAATTGAAAAAATAATATAAGCAAAAGCGACCGGAAATGCTCGTGATAAAGTCGAAAAACAAAGAAGCGAATAAAAATCATTCTCGAATTTATTTTCTCTTTGCTTGTCCGATCAGAATGGACTGTTCCATTTTTCAGCTTTTGTGCACGATGCATTATGGCCTCGTATACGCGATTTCGCCGATTTTCGAAGGTACTTTTCTAGACGCGGTTAAACAAAAATGACGCATATATTGACAACATTTTTTTTACAGAACATTTATGCACATGGTTAATTGTATATGTAAAAATGTAAAAAAAAAAATATCTAAAAAAATCAGAAATATTATCATCAAAAATCATATGTAAAAAACTCAGAATCAGAAAATCATATGTAGAACAAAAATCAGAAATATTAACAAATAGCGGAGATATACCATAATAAAGCAATGTATTTTTTTGCGCGCGCGTTGTTGGTGAAAGTTCTCGGCATCGATGTGGGTGTCTGAAAAAAATCAACAAATTTATAATTGCACAATGAATGTATCTTCAGTGTGAACCAACAAGATATTCAAAAAAAATTATTACAATAAAAATTCGAGACTTAACACTTTTTTACTCAATTTTCTGTCGGTATTTTATTTTTTATATTTTCTCGTGTCATTGAAATTTTTGTTTCTGTGCTTCGCACGATAGGTAATGATACCAAGAATATGTTGAAAAAATTTCAAAGCGATCCGAACCTTCGTTCAAGAGTTACAACTTTCGCAAGGTTTGAAAAAGTGAATCGTCGAAAAAAATTTACAATTCTGTCAAGCTTTAAATATTCCCAATCGTTCAGGCTAATGGAATCAAAAATAAAATAAAAATAAAAAAAAAAATTAATTTTCGCGTATATAAGGCCTCATGTACGGCCCTGTAGACTTGCGCGTGTCTGTGCGGTATGTTCTATGGCAATTGTAACGCGATTCTTGACGATAGAGGTGGACGGCTCTCGCCGCGATGACAGCGATACTTTAACGCCGCGCGTTCGACGCAAGTAGCGAGGAATGTTTTATGTAAATCTTCTATTGTTCAGGAGAGAGTCGGACAGCGCTACGTTGACGTAGACCAAAACAAATTTGTTTCTCGCACGAACGTCCGATGCGTTTTTTTCCCCATCCTTCTTCTTCTTCGCTTTTCCTCATGTTTTTTTCTTTTTTATGTAACGTCGCGTTTAGCGACTCGGTCGCCGTGCGTGTCCCCGAGTAAATCGTACATCATTATCTCGCCTCTCTCTCTCTCTCTCTCGTTTGGATGCTTTAAGGGGTAAGGCCACTGTAACGGCCCAAAAAAAAGGTTTTTTCACTAATTTTTTGCTCCCGAAATTGGAGGTATTTGAAAAAAAAACTTTTAATGGTGTTATCGGGCATACATTAAACTTTATTATAAAATTTTTTTACAGTAAAAAAAAAACAAAATGGCGGTTCCACAGCTATCTTCCCGGGACATGTTTTGCTTCCAGGGCTCCGCGGCACGCAGCACCACTGGTGCACTTTTGAATCTAGAACAAACAAAAAAACCATTAATCTAGAGGGCTATAGCTAGAGAATGTCGATCGGATTTTAAAAAGTATCAATTTTTGTGGATTTGGCGTGCGTTTGAAAAAAAAAATTGATTTTTGACGAAAAAAACGGCAAGTTTTTTGTTAATAAAAAATCAATAAATAAAGTTCTTGAAAATTCCGATCGACATTCTCAAGATAATGTAAATGTTCACATCTGGTTAAAATTTCAAAAAAAAAAAATGAAAATTGTTCGAGTTATGCTGCGTGCCATTTTGAAAAACCATGTTTCGAGAAAAACGCGTTTAAAGTTTTGCGAATAGTTTTTTATTGGAAAACATTAAAAAAAGAAGTTAAAAGGATTTAAACTATTTTTAAACTAGAGGGTTTAAACTATTTCTAAGCCAATAAAAAAAAATCGATTTTTCAAAAAATTTACAGTGGCCTTACCCCTTAATTAAAAAAAAATCGTAGTATCAAACGCTTTTTCCCAAGAGTACACGGTCGCATTCGTGTCTATATATTTAAAAAAAAGTATATATATATTTCTCTTTCGTTTTTTTTTTCGCCACGTGCGTGTGTATATATACAGGGTGTCCCTCTTATCTCTGTCATCCGAAATAACTCGGTAATTATCGACGTCACGAAAAGATGTTCCAGACAAAAGTTGTACGGTGTGAAGGGGGCCATCAAATGCGACCATTTTTTTTTTTTTTAATTTCGTCGGAGGTGCTGACATACAGTGAAGGTCACCTCCACTTTTTAAAATGGAATGGTACATTTTTTTTCAACCGTCTTGTGGAGCACCGCGAGCCGCATAAAAAAAACCATTAGGGGGTCAAAGACGTTCAAGGTCATTCAAGGTGAGTATCGATTATACAAATCTAAATAGGTGACCTTGAATGACCTTGAACGACTTTGACGTCCTAATGGTTGAAAAAATGTACCATTCCATTTTAAAAAGTGGAGGTGACCTTCACTGTGCGTCAGCGTTTCCACCGAAAAAAAAAATTGGTCGCATTTGATGGTACATCACACCGTACAACTTTTTTCTGGAACATTTTTTTGTGGTGTCGATAATTACCGAATTATTTCGGGTGGCAGAGATACGAGGGACACCCTGTGCATGCATATACACACAAATGGGGAATGAACGGGAAAAAAATGACATTTTACTTTTATTCAATTGACGACTTAATCAATTTTTACTAACCCGATTATTTGTACCGTGCGTTAATTTGTTTTTTAAATTTTGGTCTCATTTTTCCAACTCTTTCCATTCTCGCTGATCATGGCTTTGCTCGTGATCGTGGTAGTGGCGAATCGACGCAATGATCACATCGCGCCCAACCACACCTATGTGTATATGCTGTATAACGAATCGCGTCGCCAACCTTTCGGTTTGTCATTCAGAGAAGCGATTTCTTCGATTCCTTTTTCTCTCTCATCGATATATATATATATAAAAGCAATTTCTCATATGTACAGGGTGACCCGAAAAATGACGTCGAAAACTAAAATCTATTTTATATACTGATAAATTATTATATATTAATGATTTATTATAATGAAATATTACTATATATTAATATAGATGCCCTGTATCAACATCTATTCGAATCACCCCCATCCATGCTCTACGATCTTTTTTACTTTCGAAAAAGAAGCATTTTCTTTATTTTTCTTTTTTCTGTACGTACTCTCCTCACGATTTTTTTCACTTGTGTCTTCATTATGTTGTGTACTGTTGAGCAATGAATAAACCACCAAGTGAGCACTAACGTTGATGCCTCGGACTTTGATTTTGAGGTTACAAAGATAGGTTCGAGACGATCAGTGACTTAAGTTCACATGATAAAAACAAAATACTTATACCAGTCTGAATCACTCGCAATTGCTTCAAGAAGCGTTCAAGAGGAAGGCACGTACACAGAAGAGGAAAATAAATAAAAACCTATGCCACAGGAAAACTCGAAAAAAGTGAAAAAATATGTTTCGTTCTCGGCAAGTAAAGAAGATCGTGGAACGTACACCGGTATTGATTACTTATTTTTAATCGTTCACTCAGTACCCATCCGAATCACCTCCATGTACGTTCTATGGTCTTTTTGACTATTCGATAAAAAAACGCATGTTACAAATGTTCAAGTTTTCCCGTAGCATGAATATCAATATTTTTGCCCTCTTGTGTATTTTACTCTTAGAAGTTTTCAAATGCAATTGCGAGTCATTCGGACTACCATAAGGATTTTCTTCCCATCTGAACTTACTGGTAATTATTGATAATTATTTAAACCAAAAATGTAAGTATATTGATAATTGCTGATCTTACTTTTACCTTCTCGATGCGAGCCATCTAAATTCTCCTTTTGAAGTCACTTTTCTCGCCGCCCTTAATACACATTTAAAAAGTCGATTTCGAAGCCTTTGGACTTCGAGGACCGTTCTCGTAGTAGCTGATTGTTCCCATGCTCAACATTAGGTAAAAAAACAACAATTTTCCTGAAAAAAAAAAACGTTACGGACAGTCCTCAAAACAGCCAGATGTGCTGATAGTCAATATTACATCGATACGGGTCCAAAATATCCTATCGCCATATATATATATATATATATATATATATATATATATATAGAGCGAGAGAGAAAGACGAAGAGAAAGATGGAGAGCATAAAATTTATTCCAAACGAACGAGTACCGGATGAGTACGCGCACGCAGAGAATCCTCGCCCGAGACGACGACACTACTCTGTCCCTCTTTATACGTGCCCTGAGTTTATTACTGGAAGGGCGTAGCAGTAGTAGTGACGAGCACCCGCGTAGCGTGAATGCTACACAGCAGCCCGTGTGTGTTAAGCGGGAGAATTTTATTTTTACTTGCCACCGTTTACTCTTTTTTCTTCGTATTTTTGTCTTTATTTTTTATCGATGTGTACCGCGAACCTTCGCGTAGAACGCGTCTGTTTTCTTCTGTCGTCGCGTCGTGTGTAGACGCATGGTCGTGTGTAAAAAAATATATATATATATATAACTATGGAGACACCTTATACGGTAATTCTTTGCCACCGGGAGCACGTGTTCGAGTTTACAAAAAGCTTTACTGATTTATTTGAGATTATTGTGGCGCGTTGCTCGGGAGTCGTGCCGAGTGAGTGAGTGAGTGAGTGAGTGAGTGAGTGAGTGAGTGAGTGAGTGAGTGAGTGAGTGAGTGAGTGAGTGAGTGAGTGAGTGAGTGAGTGAGTGAGTGAGTGAGTGAGTGAGTGAGTGAGTGAGTGAGTGAGTGAGTGAGTGAGTGAGTGAGTGAGTGAGTGAGTGAGTGAGTGAGTGAGTGAGTGAGTGAGTGAGTGAGTGAGTGAGTGAGTGAGTGAGTGAGTGAGTGAGTGAGTGAGTGAGTGAGTGAGTGAGTGAGTGAGTGAGTGAGTGAGTGAGTGAGTGAGTGAGTGAGTGAGTGAGTGAGTGAGTGAGTGAGTGAGTGAGTGAGTGAGTGAGTGAGTGAGTGAGTGAGTGAGTGAGTGAGTGAGTGAGTGAGTGAGTGAGTGAGTGAGTGAGTGAGTGAGTGAGTGAGTGAGTGAGTGAGTGAGTGAGTGAGTGAGTGAGTGAGTGAGTGAGTGAGTGAGTGAGTGAGTGAGTGAGTGAGTGAGTGAGTGAGTGAGTGAGTGAGTGAGTGAGTGAGTGAGTGAGTGAGTGAGTGAGTGAGTGAGTGAGTGAGTGAGTGAGTGAGTGAGTGAGTGAGTGAGTGAGTGAGTGAGTGAGTGAGTGAGTGAGTGAGTGAGTGAGTGAGTGAGTGAGTGAGTGAGTGAAAACATTTATTTTCGTCAAATAACGCGTCGTGCACGCTTGATAGATAGAACCTTTGCAAAGTTTTGTTGTATTTGCAATTGGTACGAATTTCCTATCCCGACTATAACGCGAGATGGCGATAGGGTCCGTTTAATTTTTTTCGCTAAAATTCGATTAGCAATGACAATTTGTGAGAGATTTTGAGGAACTCGTGAGAGGGCGGAGTGAAGGAGCGAGGGAGGACGTTGGGAAGAGAGAAAAAGAGAATTCCGTATCTACAGGGTGTACGACTTGAATTGGCACGAGGAAATGTTTAAAGAGGGATGTATTTTAGGAAAAAATGTTTCGAACAAAAGTTACTCAGTTTTGAGCAACAAAAATGATGGTATTGGCGATTTTCCATTCGCTGCTAATTTTTAAGGTGGTTTCAAGGTCAGGTTAGTTTTTTGCATGGGAACCAGTATTTTTCATTTCGGAATAATTTTCTCCGTAAGAAAATGCATAACTTTCGTCCGGAAGTTTTTTCTATTTGACTTCAAATTTATGAATATTCGGTCGAAAAAGATACCCGATAAATCGATAGAAAATATTTTGTCGAATATTTAAATTATCTGGAAAGAAAAAGTTTCCGACAATAGTTACCTATTTCCCTACGCCGGAAGTTATGCTGAAATAAAAAATATTACATTCCCATTTGAAAAACTTACGTTGACCTTGAAGTAGCCTTGAAAATAGGGACCAAATGAAAGTCATCCAATGCCACAATTTTTGTCGCACGAAACTGTGAGACTTTTGTTCGGAAGTTTTTTTTTCGTAAATTGCACGCCTCTCGGGATATTCCGTTGTGCCAACTTGAATGGCACACTCTGTACATATGGCCGTCTAAAAGCAGAAGCAGCAAGGTGGCCGGCACATTGCGTGAAACGTGTAACTGCAGCAGCTGTGCGTGGGGTTGTTTCTCGTGCGATTCATGCTCTGTGTATACACGCCCGTTGCTCGGTCTCTGTTCTTTCCGATCGGCCGTTTCTTCGTCGATATATACGTGAAACGGCGCATCGTCGGCAGAGCCTCCGAAGGAGTGCGGGCCCTCTACCAGTCGAGGCTATCCATCGGCGCGCGGCCAGAAGAGAACCTTTTTTTCGTCCAGACTATATGGGAAAAAACCATTTCGGGGCAAAATCATCGGATTTCCGATAGATGTCTGTGGAACAGTGAGATAGATTTCTCACGATCGCGTTTTTCTCGAAGCAGACAC